>PVKS010009422.1:0-64151 GCA_004027875.1 Aplodontia rufa
CTAAATCCTACAGAATTTTTCCAAGTGGCCTTGAACTCCAACTTTGTATGTTTAGGCCCATGATTGTGGAAAAAGCTTTTATTCAGCAATTCTACTTCTTAGGTAGTGCTTCCAAAATCATCAGTCTTCTAAAGACAAAAGGTTCTTAAAGTTCATTTTACCTACTTAGTCTTTTTTTCTTTCCCATACTTTGATTTTGTAGTTTTTTACTACTTTGTTCTTCTCTGGTACATTTTTACTTGGCTTAACTGTTTTCAGTGAAAAAAAAATTTTTAACTCTCTAGGTAATCAATACTAGAAGGAGAAGTACTTTATTTTTAAAAAATCCAACTTCTTTCAACTTACTTTTCCCTAAAAATGAAATATTCTCAATAAGCTCTCAGCCTATTAATTACATAAATGTATTTTGATTATGTCCCATTTGTTTTGTACTTCAAGTAGGAAATATTGGCCTATTAATTATTAAATATTATATATTTGTGTGTATGTATGACACATATACATATATAGAGTTAAGTGTGGCATATATATTTGAGAGATCTTTAAAATGACAACATAACAACTATGTCATGCATCTTTACTCAAGATTATTACAAAATTGTCTTTGGAAATATTACCAATGAACAAACAAGCAAACAAACTATGAACAGGGAAAGAGAAACACTGGTATATTTCAAGGATTAAAAAAACAATCATCTGAGTTAACAGCATTTCCTAGGGGTGCTTAATATCATAAGAGTCAATTGTTGAAAACACAGAATTACAGCAAGAGATGTGTATACATGAAATTTGAGGTAAGGCTAGCACACATTAGACATAATGAAATCCTGAACCCATTTAATCATAATATTATGACATTTTTATCTAAGATGATAAAAATATATCATCATGGGGCTGGAACAATGACTCAACACTTACGGTGCTTGCCTGGCATGAGTAAGGACATAGGTTTGAACCCCAGCACCACATATACAACAAAGTGTTAGAGCAATGAAAGCTACATGAAAAACTAAATAAAATTGATGTTCTCTTTCTCTCTCTCTCTCACTGTCCCTCTCTCTCTTAAAAAAATATATATATGTAAAAATATATATATATATAATCACCAATTTTCCTAATTCAACATTGATTCTTTATAGGAGTGAAGTACAAGTCCTTTCTTACTATGAAAAGGTTCACAAAAGTAATTAAAGATCTATGCCTAAATCATAAGAATTTAGAGATTTTTAGTGTGTGAGGATAGCGATTTTTAATACATGTGACCATAAATGCTGAAAAGTTTTGGAGAATGGTCGTCCATTAACCAATTTTTATGGTTACTATTCTAGATAAGGTGAACTTACATAGCATTTTTGACGTAGGAATGCTTTTGGTTTATCGATCATCGATCATCACCATCAGTTTTCCGTAACCTAGTAGGAACAGCAATATGCCCACCACAACTTTCTTCAGGGCAAGTTCACTTCACCAACCTGGCACCACTTCTTCATCTTCAGAGTTCTTTAGTGCTTCCTCTTTCCAAAGGACATCAACACGTGGATCATTATACTCAACCTGGTGGAACTGTAGAGTTCAACTGACTAAACGATCCATGTGATGTGGCACCACATTTGCAAGAGTAGAAAATGTATCCCATGAAATATATCAGATTTCTGTTCATGGAAGGTTATGGGATAGGTTCCCATTTAAGAACTATGGCTGCATATATTTTTTTTTGGTTTTTTTGGGTTTTTTTGGCTCCCACTAAACAGGAAATACAAGTGGTTTCTTTCAATCTGTTTACTCTATGATCTGGAAGATAGCTAAGTTTGAATGAGAATAACAGCAAAAGAAAGTTTTCCTTAACACTTTATGAATCAGATTTGTCACTTTGCTCTTTGAAACAGAATTACTCAATCTTTTGTAACACCTCAGAATGTTCCATGTGGTCTATAAATAACCACAACTGGAAAAATTTTGTGCAGAGATTTTCATTTTAAAACAAGACAATATCATTTTTTGCATTCAACATTGTAATTTTTTAAAATAAATTTGGATTGGTAATAGACCAAAAGGCTAAAACAAAAGCTAAAACCTTGAGTGGTCACCACATTATGTGATCTTAAATGTTATTTATGACATAATTCTGGGTGGGCATTATTATCACTTCTACTATGATTACCCCTACCAGCCAACTGCACTTTCCTTAACTTTCTTTTCTCATAAAAGAGTTGTCTTTGATTACCTGAAAAAGAGGTGAAAAACTGGATTCACTGATTACTCTGGCTTATGTACCAGGAAAATAAATAAACATATATATGTATGTGTATATATATATATACACACGCATATATATATATATATATATATATACACATGGTGTATATATATATATACACACACATATATATATGTGTGTGTGTGTGTGTGTGTGTGTGTGTGTGTGTGTGTAAGTAAAACCTTTTTAGTAGAAAATGTTATGGGAAAAAGAAAAAGTATGATTTTCCATGATATATTCCTTAGAGTGGTACATCCATGTTTACTTTATTTGGAAGAACTATGGTATGATATATAAATGTTTTCCACAATTCACAAGGTGATTCATTTTTGTGTGGTCAAGGAATTGAAAGATGTAAGTTTGAGCCATTAGGAAGAATAGGAATTCTTTCATAAAAATCATGTATAATGGCCCCAGTACTGTGTCACATGTAAAGGCTTATTAAGACCCATTATAGCAGAAGAGATTTAATACTCACCTGGACAACATCACCTAAATTAAAGATTTAAGTAAGACACCTTCATATGCCACTGTACTGTTTTCACAAAGACCTCATAAAGGGGTTATTATGTAAATAAGAAGCTACACATAAAATCAGTGTAATAAGCTTCCCATAACTAAAGCCATGTAGGTATTGATGCCACTGAGTGACTTGGTAATGAAAGTAAGTAGCCTCACGCCCCCTAATATTGTACTATATCCCGAGAGTAGACCTGAAATAGGTTAATTTTATTTAGTCCTTTTACCTTGGAGAGAGCAACAGTTTGCCATAACTCAGACACCCACTGAGGCTCTGAAAACACATTATCTGCCTTCTTGCCTCTGCCATTACCACTCTCCATGCACTACTAAGCGGTGATGAACCTCTGTAGTGTTTTCTAAAGCATTGCTTCTGACAAAGGAATTCATTATATGCAGCAAATAAGGAAGGCAGTGGGCCGATCTCAATGGGTATAGATAATTTCCACAGGCATCAATTGTAAACAAAAGCATACAATGTGCAGAATATATTTTGCACAGGTCTGGAAGTCAATAAGTAGAAGTAGGAGGCGGTACCTCACACAGCTACTCATAAATGCCATTTACAAAATATTTGCTTACTGCTTCCACAAATGTCATCTTGTACAGTTTAGAGATTTTTGCTACTCCAAAAGACACATAATTTGTGAGTGAACCTGTGATTCGTTGAATCACAAGATGAGACAGCACTACTATTTTGTGACTTCTGATACCACTTGGAGAGAAACGGGAATTTTTATGTTAATTTGAGTAATTTTCAAAGATGAGAAGCAAGGGAAAATTCAAACGAAACTAACATTTTTCCTGGGTATATTATAGAGATAAGAGAAAGGGGATATTATTATGATTATTATTATTTACTTTAAGAGAGAGGGACAGTGAGAGAGAGAGAGAAGGAGAGAATCAAATTTTTTTTAGCTTTTCATGTGGCTTTAGTTTCTCTGAGACTTTGTTGTGTACGTAGTTCTGGGGTTTGGACTCGCATACTTGTATCTTCCAGGCAAGCACTGTAACTGCCAAACCACCGCTCCAGCCCCAAAAGATATTGTTATTAATTATACAGTTAAAGAATTACTATTGCAATGGTATAAAATCAGGGACAACATTGGCTTAGATATTTCAGAAATTAAAGTTTATGTTACAAAAGAAGATTTAGAACATGACCAATTGAGTTCTAGTTTGAAATTGAAGGAAGCATAATAGCTAATGAAAGAGAAATATTATAAATTCCATCTGCTATTCAGTTGTAGAAATGAGGAATTACCCTTTCCTAAAATTATTGCCTTCTTTTCTGAGATACATATTTTTTGTATACACAACTATGTTCTCCTTTCTCTGTTTTGCTCTCTATTTCTCATTTCCTCAAATTGTATAAAGTGTGTTGATCACGAATAACTATGCAACTAAATATCTAGTGAAATACTGTTTAGGTAGCCGTAGATCAAAAGGACAAATGGATAATGCCAATTTCTGAGCCTTAGCGTTGAATTAACAGTGTTGTTGCTTGCCCGCTTTTGGGTCACATGGCCACATATGCATAAATATTGCAAATGAAAACCTTGAAATGCAGATGATAGATTTATGCTTTCTGGAAGCACTTTTTTGTTTGAAAGTTCAAATATGGGCAGAGGAGTTTATGTGGATGTCAAGGAAACAAGATGTGAATTCTTAGAGTTGATAGTTTTATTTTATTTGTTAGCATATGTACATGTTACATATTGTTTTAAGAGAGAGAGAGAGAGAGAGCAAATCAATTTTTAATTTATTTTCCATCTGATTTTTGTTTTGGTGACCCTTAGTTGTGTATGTGCACTGGGACTCGAAAATGTGTTCTTACACATACCAGCCAAGTGCTCCACCGCTTAGCCACTATCCCAGCCGCTCATGCTGCATGGCTTGAGGGACTCTCCCATTATGTGATTCTAGCTACCTTGTAGTAAACCTCTGGGAGGTTTACTGACCATCACATGATCTTCAATCATCCATTAGATTATTTGCAGCTGTGATTATTGAAGTAATAGCTTAAAAATAAATGGTCAATCAGGAAAATTTTCTTGATAGCAGTGCTGGTATGGAGATTAGTGAAGCGATTTTTGGAGGCAATGACATGGGATCATTGGGGCCATCTAAAGGACATGTTTCCTTGATATAATAATTTTTGAATTTCATTTTGCCTACCTTTATTTTTTCCTGAAAATTTTATAAACCTTTTTCATTTACTCTTTCTGATGATTCTTGAAGCAGATTCTTTCCACAGATTTCTTTTCTGTTAAAATTAGCTATAGTTAATCTCTCATGTTTCCAAACCAGACCCCAGACTAATAAAGAAGGAAAAGCATGTGAATTGCCGAGAAGCTAAAGTAAATGGCAATATGTGAGAGTCAAAATCCACTTTTACTAGATTTAATCTCCTATTGTGCATCATATGTGAACAAAAGTAATTCCACCAGATTAAAAGTATATTATTTAACAAGAAAATAAATATGTACAGTGCTATGGAGTGAATGTTTTGGTCCTCTAAAATTCCTGTGTTGAAACTCTAGTACTCAATATGGTTACATTTGGAGATAGAGTAAATGTGAGGCAACTACTTCATGGAGTGAAGCCATAGTACTGGATTAGTATCTGTGTAAAAAGAGAGAAGATAGGCTTTTCTTCTAACTTGTAACACGTGAGGACTCAGCAAGAAGACAGTCATTTCTAAACCACGAAGATTGCCCTAAGCAGATACTGGATCTACAGGCCACTTCATCTGGGATTTACCAGCTTCTAGAACTGTAAAAAAGAAATGTTTCAGCCATCGGGTATATGATATATATATATATATATTTTTTTTTTTTACATGAGTGTGAACACAGGCATGAGAAAAAAAAGAACAATAGCAGAAACAAGAATTTATGTAAATTACACAAGTAGATATGGACTTTGGAGTAGACTAAGGAAAAGACTACTCAAAACACACAGGAAATTTGACTATAAATTAGAGATGAATGATGAAGTGGGAACAGGAGAGATTTGGTCAAGACCAAATCAGTGTTTCACATACTTTCCTGGGGCTTTATTAAAAGTATAACTAGAAGATCCTCCGTTATAGACTCTGATGAATTAAAGTTGGGGTAAGTCCAAGGATACCCATATTTTTGTCAAAGTCCTTAAATAATCTCACGATTATAAATGGGACAATTCTGGACTAAAAATAATTTCATGTGAAAAAGAGTACTAATTATCAACAGCTGTTTGAAATTCAGATAATTATGATTTACAGCATACATTTGCTTATAATAATAATAATACAATCATGCTTTTGAAAAAGTTTCAAAAAGGAGATTTGAAAAAAAATTACCAAGTTTCAGCATGTTGTTTCTGGCTCAGCAAACAAGAGAGATGTAAGCTATTTTATTATGTTGCTTATAAGTAGATTGGACTTAGAAGTGCAGAAAAGGAGAGTTGATTGTCTATAGCTCCCTGGAACACTCAGACATTGCTTTCAAATTCCTGGCAAAGATTCAGTGAGAAACATCTGCAAGAATTTAGCACAGAGCCTTGTATTCACTGAACTCTCTACCTGTTACTCTAATTACTACATCATAAAATTTTTATCTTTTTTTCTAACTCCCTCTAATGCTACTGGAAAACCACAGAGCAAACAGCAGGGACTGGAAACCTAAGAAAGCAAAGAGAATCAGGCAGGAAATTTAGAAAATGAACTTGAATTCTATGGGTTATCTTAGATGAAATGACATAGTCTTCACATCCTATGATGGCTGCATCCCACATACCATCAAATGTTATAGAATTTACATGGAAGTTGGCTAATATATTTGACAGGACATTGTGAATGTCAAGTAAAAACTGAATTGATATCTGTATCTGTATTTCCATATTTATCTATAGCTGTATATTGGTATATAAAGAGGAAGAAGTAATTTTACCATAAGAATATACTTCCAGGGCTGGAGTGGTGGCTCAGCGGTTACAGTGCTTGCCCAGCATGCACGAGTACATGGGTTCAAACCCAGGACCCAAGTAAACAACTGAGTGTCAGAACAATGAAAGCCATGTAAAAAATTCAATAATAATTGATTCTGTCTCTCTCTCTCTCTCACTGTCCTTCTCTCTTAAAAAAAAAAAAGATTATACTTCCACACATTTCCTTCATTTCTTGCTTATTTATTCCTTAAACCATATGGCAATCAGAAGTTAATCCAAGAATGCCCAATGCTATGTTGTTTTATCTAAATCTGATTATTTTTGGAAAAACATGGGTCATACTTTCATTTGTGATATAATCACACACATAATTTTGAGGGTCTGACAATTTAATCCTTTGGAGGCAAGGATCGACAAAAGGAAAAAAAGTTTCCTGGAGCTGCATCTAAGACCCATGTATTCCTACTCTTCTCCCTTAGGATTTGAAGCTGCTTCTGTTCATATAATGTATCACCAAGAATTGTCAGCATGCAGTGTCACCATTAGTTGTTCCTTCAGACTCCCTGATTAGATAGAAAGAATAGTCAGCTTTTCTGTGTACACAGAGCAAGGAAACTCCAGATATGGGGCTTTGATTGGATTACCTGACCAAGTTTGTGGTCAGCTATCCTGAATTGCCAATACCAGGCCATATTCTTGTCTCTGGAGTCACAAGGAGATTTTATTCGGAAAAAATAAAATGTATAAAAAGAATTGGGGAGCAATAGTAACTTAAAGTATACTTGGTGTTCCATTGCCGGAATAAAAACAAGGAAAGGTTGTTATATTTGTAAGAAAACGCAGAAAACCTATGAATGCATTATAAATTTATTCCAGTAACTAGGTAGTTGAGTAATATTTTCAGTCCTCAAATTGAGCATCAGATCAATTAGAACATTCTTCTGTGTCCTAAAATTACACAAGCCTATTAATTACATATTTTGAGAGGACCTATGCCATACTCTGCTTATTGATAATAGTGTCTACTTCTTTCACTCTATTTACATTTAAACAAAAAATCTCCCATACTTGAGCACTTCATTTTATTTCCAAATGCCTAAGAAGTAAATATTTATTGTAAAATGTTGCCAAAAGTTTCCAATTAATGATTAAAATGTTTATCCAAGGGATGACTCACTCATGTTTACACTCATTCTCAGTGATAAAATGCTTTTATCACCAATTTTTACACAAAATATTTGGGCATGGCTTCTTTAATACATCCAAACTAGAAAAATAGAAAAAGAAAGTACCTTTTCCCATATACTTGTCTTCTTTTTTCTATAGGCTAACAGGAGTGGGGTTGGTAATTTTTTTTTAATTTTGTCAATTTGATTTTTAGAGATTTGACTTTTTTAATTTTTTTAAGACAGAGGGACAGTAAGAGAGAGAGAGACAGAGACAGAGAGACAGAGACAGAGACAGAAAGAAATAATCAATTTTTATTTAGCTTTTCATGTGGGTTTAGTTGCTCCAACACTTAGTTGTGTACGTGGTGCTGGGGTTTGAACCCATGTCCTCATGCATGCCAGGCAGGTGCCATAACTGCCAAGCCACCACTCTAGCCAGTAGATTTGTCTTTTTTAGGAATATTAATATTTTTAAATGTATATAAAATGAGTCATTTATGATTCAATTAAACACTTCCTATTTTGATAATAAGAAATGCATCTCAAAACTAAACACTACTTCTTATTTACAATAATATTAAGCAAATATATCAATATTCTTAGTTGCAAGTGGTTAAAAAGTATTTCTTAAAGAAGGTTATGGTTAAGAGGCACAGGTTGGGTGTGTAAGTCAGCGGTAGAGCATATTTCTACAATGCAAAAGGCCCTGTGTTGGATCTATGGGGACACATATTGAACTTAGACACTAAGGAAAGTTATAAGAACTGAGTTGTGGGGAAAAGTGAGGAAGCATCTGAGAAACCATGATTTGTGTGTTCTGAGGGCTCTAATTTTTTTTCTATTTAAATTAGAATTTATTTTTACTATGTTAAGGTCTACTGTATTCTGATATCAAGTGAAGTACCAGAAATTTCAATTTTGATTTACTCTTTTTTCTATTTAAAAAAGTTACTTTCCACATTAATATGCTTCCAAGTTCTGAATTCAGTGAGTTGGATGCTATCCTTGTTCCAATCAATTTTAATTAGTAGGGCCGTTTTCTTATTGAACATATTGAACAAATGAGAATAGTGGAAGAAAAGGTGTTGAATGTTCCACATTTTACATTTCATTTTTACCATGGCTTATGTTAGTTTCACTTACAAGTAGCATACATCAGAGAGGTGAACAGGTTCTTTCAGGCTTTCATGTTTCTCCCCAGTTATTCCTTAAACCTTCTTGAATAGATGAACTGAAATGCAAATCACCCCAATCAATCAAATTAAATTTTAAGAAAGCTAAACAAGATGAAATGCTACACTAAATGGAATTTTATTTAATCTGAAATTCTTATATTACTGTCTTATTTTTTCCATAATGCTTGTCTTATTTGAATAAGCAAATTAAACATTGCATCGTTTTTGGTAAAAGGAAAAGTATAATAAATCTTCTATCCAAAAACACAAGACTGATAAAGGGAAATATTGAAAGTATTCAACACCTAATTGAGCATACTTGGTAGCTTTGCCTTGCAGTTATAAAGTAAATTCTTTCAATTTAGAACTGAAAATCACATCTCCTATGGTTCACATTTATGTTTCATCTAAGAACAGGTGGGAGAAATCTGCATGCCAAGAAGTTTCCCGCAGTTTGAGAGCTTAAACTCAAAGGGGATCGCTTGACTTGTAAACAGCTTTACTTTTCATATTACTGATATGAACTTGGCTCTATATCATACAGGTATGCCGTAGCATATTACCCTCACACAATACAAAGTTGTAAAAAATGTTAAAAAACTGCATTTAATCTGCAATTAAACCCAGAATTTCTAAAAATGAAGAGTAGAGTATTAATTGCTATGCACAAATACATGACTATATATTCTGTAACTACATAGTCAAAAACCAAGATAAATGCTAATCATGGTTATTTTTAAACTTTCATACTGTTTTTCAGAACTAAATTACATATATTTATTGTGAGAAATGTTTAGGAAAAATTATCATTTGGAGAAGCTAGCAAGAAGCCAGTTGTAACATTCTCATAATTGGTGCAGATGTCAGCTATCCCTTTGTATACTATAGGGTTAGAAACATTGTTATGTTCTTTTCTGGAGTCTGTCCCCTAGGCTCAATATTGAAAGCAGAGGCATTATTGTCAGGTACATAGATATCTTAGCTGGAATTATGGTAGAGGGAAATACAATCATTTTCATATGCTCTTTAAGAATTTACTTCATTCAACTTTCCACCATGAGTTCATTAAAGCTGTTTAGAACCCAGGATGGAAAAAATATCAGATGTCTACTTATTTATTATTATTCCCTCACCATTGCTATTTTTATAATGTCCCCTTACCAGTTCCCTTTCAAATACCATTATCATTATTGTAATTCACCTAAGGCAATTGTTTTTGGCTTAAGATATATCAATAAGGTTATATTATCCACTTTCTCAGTACTATTTTAATATTTTGTACAATACATCAAACACATGCACATGTGCATGCGCACACACACACACACACACACACACAGATTTTTCCATACTAGTCATAAACTAATGTACCACAGGGAGCTTTATGAAAAACAGTCAATGCATAACACATAGCAATAGATATTGTAGTACTTTGCATTTGGTACAATATTAACATACAAAAATAAATATATTTCATATACTCCAATATTGAATATGCTGAGAAAGAAATCAGAAAAGTACTTCCATTCACACCATCATCAACAACACCAACAAAAAAATAAAACTTTGTCATAAATTTAACCAAAGAGGTGTTTTTGTCAGCATTTTTGGTGCTGTGCACAAAAGACCAAACAAG
Organism: Aplodontia rufa; assembly: GCA_004027875.1. Taxonomy (NCBI): domain Eukaryota; kingdom Metazoa; phylum Chordata; class Mammalia; order Rodentia; family Aplodontiidae; genus Aplodontia; species Aplodontia rufa. The sequence goes on from PVKS010009422.1 coordinate 10,687, forward strand.
AACAATTTTAGAGCATAGGAAGTTTATTTTGGGGCCCATGGTTTCAGAAATCTCAGTCCATAGACAGCTAGCTCAATTCCTTGGGGCTGGAGGTGAGGCAGAACATCATGGTGGGAAAGAGCGGTGGAAGAAAGTGGTAGGAAGCAGAAAGAGAGGCTTCTGTTCTTCAAGGACAAAATATAAACCCCAAAGGCAATCCCCCGGGGAACCATCTCCTCCAGCCACATCCTAACTTCCTATAGTTCCATGAAGTTAATCCCTATCAGAAATTAATGTGCTGATTATGTTAAACCTATTGTAACCCAATCATTTAATCTCTAAACTTTCTTGCATTGCCTCACAGGTGAGATTTTGCAGAACACCTAATATCTAAATCGTAAAAGGAGGTGAAACACTTGTGTTTTAAAACATCAAGGAAAGAAATTGAAGGAGGCATTAGAATATGGAAAGACCTACCTTGTTCTTGGATAGACAGAATTAATATCATCAAAATGGCCACAGTACCAAAAATGATATGGGAATACAAAGTCATTTCCATCAAAACACCAATGACAGTCACAGAACTATAAAAACAATCCTAAGATTCAGATGATGGAATAAATGACCCACAATAGTTTAAACAATAAGAGTGAAGCTGGTGGCATCATAATAACTGTTATCAAATTATACTGTAGAGCTATAGTACAAAATCAGAATGTTTTAATTGACAAAAACAGACATGAAGACCAATGGGATAGATTAGAACACATAGAGACAAATCCATATGGATACTGTCATCCTTGACAAAGGTGCCAAAACATATAGTGGATAAAAGATTGTCTTTTTAACAAGTGATGCTGGAAAATCTGGATGTCCATATGTAGAAAAATGAAAGTCTGTTCTTCTGTCTCACCCCTGCACAGAAAACAACTCCAAGTGGATCAAAGACCTGCAAATTAGAACAGAAACACTGCCAATGCAAGAAGAAAGCATAGGGTGAACACTCCAAAAGATTGGCACAGGTGCTGATTTCCTTACTAGGACTACGAAAGATCAAGAGATAATATCAAGAATCAATAAATGGTATGACTTCAAATTGAAAAGCTTCTGTACACTAAAGAAAATAAGAGTGTGAAGGGAGAGCTCGTAGAATGAGGGAAAATCTTTCCTGGCTACTCTTCTGGTAAGAAATTAATATTTGGAATAGATACAGAACTCAAAAAAAACATACTGCAAAAAAGCAAATACCCAATCTGCAAACAGACAAATGAACTAAACATGCATTTCTGAAAAAAAGAAATGCAAATGGCCAAAAATATGTAAGCAATATGTTCAAAATTATTAGCAGTCAAAGAAATGTAAATAAAAACTTCATTTAGAACAGCAACCATACAGAATACAAATTACAGTATATGCTAGCAAGGATGTGAGAAAAAAGGAACACTTCTACATTGTTGGTGTAACAGCAAATTAGTACAACCTCTTTGGAAAGTACTATGGGGATTCCTCAAAAGACTAGGATTGAAACACCACATGACCCAGCTATCCCGCTCCAAGGTATTTAACCAAAAGACCTAAAATATGATGCTATGTGCATACTAATGTTATAGCAGGGCAGTTCACAATAACCAAGTTATGGAATCAGCAAGGGTGTCTCTCAGAAGATGAATAGATAAAAGAAAATGTGATATATATGCATGCACACATATACACTCACACAATGGAGTTTTATGCAACCGTAAAGAAGAAATTATGTCATTTGCTGGTAAATGGGTGGAATTAGAGAACATCATGCTGAATGAAACAAACCATACTCTAAAAGTCAAGGAGTAAGTGTTCTGTCATATGTGGAAGCTAGAAAGAAATAAAGAAATAAGGAATTTTAAAAGTAGAGATCTGGGACTCATGAAAAATGGCGGGGGGTAATCAGTGTAGTAGAGGAAAAGATGTGAGGGTGAGGAATGGCAAAGGGGAAGAATAGGGGAACACATGTCAGCAAACCATGTTATGTGCATGTATGGATATATCACATTGAATTGCACTTTGATGTATAACTATAATGTGCCTATTTAAAAATAAATTAAGATAAAGTGAATGGAAAAAAAGAATTTGCATTGGGATCAAGGTGTTCAATTAATCAGGGACCTATGCTTGAGAAACATTTGGGAAATGTTGTGCTGCTACATATTTACACTTTGTTTCTAATATAATGTTTTTAAAGTCTATAACATGTTTTAATTGAAACGTAACTTTTTACCAAGACATTGCTACTTTCTTAGGCACAGCATCAGTGAGGTGAGAAAGACTTTCCCTTTAACCAAACTTTAGGTAAGCTTGTTGGAGTCCTCTTTTTGATTAGATCTTATGTCCTGCGTCTTGTTCTGAAGCCATCCTAGTCTGGTTGCCACAAGGAGCCTACTAAGTTTAGCAAAAATTCCCCTGATGTCTTTTAGTAAATTTCTATTCTCTGCTTCATCCCTGCTTGGCCATAGATTCCCGCTTGTGACTGTATTTGGAACTGAGCTCTGTTCTATGTCAAAGTCTCTTTCCCCTGTTGCAATATATCTTCAGTAAAATTGATGCTTAACACTTTAATGTCCAAAACTGAATCATTTTGACCAGCCCCAAAGTTCCTCATGATTACTTCCTAATACAAGTAGTTCCATATATTAAGCTTTGAATAGAAATATATTAGTGACTTTGTTAAAATTCAAAATTATAAAACCCTGTACTCAAAATAATATTTAATCTCACAATTTCATTTTATAACAAAGAGAAACTTGAATGTGTTTGATTTTCTGAAGGTTAGATAATACATGTGGAAACAGACTGAAGCATAAGTCATAAGATGTCCAGTTCTATAATATTTCCATGGTGAGAAAGACACACAGTGAGTGTTGATAATACATTCTTACAAATGTGTTTAAAAATTAAAAGCAATTAACTTAGAACTAATAATTAAGGCCCAATCTGTTTGTTAACCCAAGTTTGATGACTCTATTATATAAACTTAACCTTCTTGCACCCTTTCCTTTATTTCACTCTAGTTTCCACATATGATAACATTTGATCTTTGAGTTTCTGAGTTTGGCTAATTTCACTTAGCATGATTTTCTCCATTTCCTTCCATTTGCCAGGAAAGTCCAGGATAATGGGCTCACTATGAGTTCAATGTCTTTACAAAAACAGGTTCTCGAAAAGTAAAAAGAAGACTATGAAATTTTGAAATATTTCCCAAAATAATTTTAAAAGTTTTAAAATCTTAAAAATGTAATCTTTAAGTTAGAAGATTTATGAATTGCCAAACAGGATAAGCATAATAGATTATAACTATAAAAATCATTGTGAACTACCAGAATAACAAGTAAATAGAAAATTTTCTATCAGAGAAAATAGGTAACCTACAAAGCAGTAAGAATTTAATAGGAGTACACCAAAAGGAGTAAAAAATTTAAGAACTCCAGGAGAAAAGGGTTTTCATTGTAGTTGTTTTGTTTTTTGAAGAGATGATGGAATAGTAAAAAAGCCACAGGTATGAAAGGATGAGAGACAGTTTCACAAAATAAAAATAAAAAAATAAGCTGTAAAAAGCACAGTGTGAAATAATAAATAATACATTTATGCATGCATACAAATATATGGCAAAATTGAAAATTTGCAGAGATCAAATGCATGGTCCAGCAATGAAGCAAATGCTCCACACTGGAAAAGAAAGTAAGTGAACTTGAAAGGAATATAATGGATTTAGGGAGTTGATAAAATACAAAAAAATAGATGATACTAGGACTTAGGCAAGAATGTCTATTTCTTCTCTCAATAATGGAACAACAAAGAAAGTATGAAAATTCTGATACAGCCACAAACCAAATAAGAAAGGCATACTTTAAATATGAGACAAATCAATGTGTGGTATAATTTACATGCATTGATGGATAGTAAGGAAAGCCAGTGTTTAGAACATAATTCTAGGGCTGGAGCAGAGACTCGCCAGTTATGGTGCTTCCCTGGCATGGGAGAGTACGTGGGTTCAAACCCCAGCAACCACATACACAACTAAGTGTCAGACCAACAAAGGCCATGTGAAAAACTCAGTAAAAATTGATTCTCTCTCTCTCTCTCACTGTCCTTCTCTCTTTAAAAAAAAATTCTAGCAATACTCTCATTTGATAGACATAATACCACAGGGACTGTTGAGAACCAATATAATTAAAGAAACATTTTTAACTGTAGGAAATCTTATTTTAAAATAATAAAGTTGACTTATTTCCTTTTATAAATCACATATAGAAATATAAAATCATAATCTTGACATTATAAAACAAATGTTACCTTTTGAGAATATTTTCACAGTTTGAAATTTCTGGAAATAAAGATTGACTAAGATGGGTTTTGGGAGCAAGCTATTTACTTGGATCAAAACCTATGAAATTAAAGGGAGAAAATATCTGCACTTGGAACTCTGCTTCCCTTTATAAATAGCTAAAACTGAAACATTTACTCTGAAAATTTAATAAAATGCAGTACTAAAAAAAGAAATAGGGCTGTAGAGATTATGAGTCATCCTTCCTACATATTGAGTATTCTTCATAGTTTCCTGTTTTGAATGAGACCATGTACAATAAATATTGTTGGAGTGAATTTATAATATAGCTATTCTGCCAGGGAATGAATATTGTGACACTTATTTCTGGAGTGACTGATATCTCTTGAACTTCTGTCTTCTGAAAAGTTCAGGTTATATTTTAATTTCAAGTATTATTGGAGACCATTAATACAAACTGTTGGTATACACATTTCTTTTTTGGCCTTCCTTTTTCTCTGTGTTCTACCCTAAAAACAAATGAAAAATTGAGGCAAATAAAATACGTAAAATATTATCTATGAACTTTCTCTACATGTTCATTTATTATAAGGTGGTTTCCAGACCCTCTATTCTCACAAAGCTATTTTGCCATGTTAATGTTTGTCCAATCCAAGAGCAATTTTACTTTTTCTTTAATATTGTCAACAATATTTAGCTATCCCTCCTTCTTTAAATACTCCATGTTTTTACTTCTAAGAATTCATATTTATGTCACTAGTTATTAGTTCCAACTTCTTGCTGTATTCAACACTGTGGGTTGATCTTTGATTAGTTCTAAGCCTTATTTACCCCTTAGTTTCTCTAACTTATTCTAGATGGACTTATTTCAGTTTTTATCATATTAATATTATTTAAAACCTATAAATCATTATTCTATATATTTATGGGATGCAATACAGTGTTTTGTTATCTTTATATACATCCATATAGTAATGATTACCATGTTTCAATGTCTAGGTCTGTCCTTTTAATTGAAGTAAAAATTTGCTAATACTGATGTCACATTCAACTCTATTAACATTCTTAAAATTGATGTGTTTTAAACAGAATACCCTCCTTAATGCAAAATTGTTTCCATCTAAACATTTTCCATCTCAGTAAATGACATTCTCATTCAGAGCTCTAAAAGACAAAATTAGAATTCAACATGGCTATCTCCTAACTGACCCTCCCACGTGAAACCATTAATTAATTATGATAACTTTGTTTTAAAAAATCAAAGAACATATTTCCATTCACTTTTTTTATATACCTTGCTATCATCCTAATCTAAGCTAATCTAATTCAACATTATTTCTTATCCGGACCACTGGCATTGCTATTTATATGACTTCTTTCTTCCATCCTTGATCTGCAGGCATATTGATTTTTACTGAAATAAAGATCATATTGTCTTATTATCTAGCATAGAACTATTGAATTTCATTGCCCTTAAAAGAAATACCAAATCCTTATTCTGTATCTATTAAGACCATTATGATCTCTCATGGCTGCTCCAATGGCTTTAATCTAACACTGTTCCCTTCTCTGAGCCTCTACGATATTGACAAGCCAGCTTCTTTGAATACACCAAAAACTTACTTCTTATTGATTCTCTAGACTGTTCTTTTTTCAGTCTTATGCCAATTATCTTGTTTTGAGAATGCATGCCTCCAAAGGGTCTTTATATTTTTGTAGATTTCTATTGTTCTTTTCTACAATGTGGGGTCCACAGATCCTGAGACCTTTATTCACACACACAATTTTGAATCTCCATGGTCAATAATAGTTTGAGATTGAATGTTTCCATTCAGTAACTAAGTATTGAGTGCTAAATACCTTTACCTGTTTATAAATCAGTAAATACTGCTTCTCCTTCATTACTATTAATCTGAAAAAAATTATGTTGCATTAATGCTTCATTTATCAAGTATATAATTTTAAATTGTTAAAGAAAAAGGAATTTTTTTTAGAAAGATGTTTATTTAAGTTGCAATCAAAAGATGCATAAAAAAGGAAGGAGTAGCAGAGGCAGATGCTGAATAGAATGACCTTCCTTTTGTAACAGAAGATAATGTAATGCTTTTTCAACAGTATGATTTAGGAAGTAATCAACAGACACTGTGTGAGTCTTCTCTATGATCACAGAATCAATGGATGTTAAAGCCTCTCTGTGGGGTTGGTCTCTTCTTCCTAATTCTGAAATGGAAAACACTATTTTGAAGGTCTTTTCTGTTCAGGTTGGCTAGCTTGGATGTTGAAAGGGAGATGTGTTGCCAGCCTACTGGCTTATCTAGGGAACTTACTTCCCAGCATCCGACAACAGGCTGAAGGCACTAGAAATGTTACAACACTGAAAGGTAACTCAGCCCTCCACGACAGAAATAACTCAGGCTCAAAAGCACTCTTTTCTGAAATAGGTCTTACACCGTTCTAAAATAGGTTATTCCAGTTGGCACCGCATCTTTAGAATTCCACCAGGGAGAGATCTCAGACCTGCTGATTTAATTACCGGGCTTTGCCTGACCTTTCTCATTTATTTTTTTTTCCCTTGGAACTGTGCCTGAAATTATTTAATAGTATTGAAAGAAAAAAAGTAATGATACTGACAATTTCAGGTAAAATAAAAATAGTGGAAAAGGGGAATTGTAAAGCTAAGAAAGTACATTGTATTGGAGACACTTTTTTTTTTTTTTCTAATTCCCAGATGCTAGTCTGGTCATCCAAGCCAAATGAAGAGAATTGTTGATAATTAAAAAGTAATTCACTGAAGAGAGTGCAGCTGGGGCAATGTGCTTTGCTGCCACAATCAGTGTGATCTATAGAAGAAAATCCTAATTGTTTCTAGTGAAAAAATTATTGTTGACTCCTAAGTATAAGACTGAAACATTGATTTTATTTACAAAATCTTTGCTGAATTATAGCAATGAAATGTGTACACAAAAGATTTTGCCAGTGTATCAAATATTGGCCTTCTGTATATGTATATCTGAATAATTATACATATGCACATTATATATATATGTATATATACATACATGCATGCACACATGTATATGTATATGTACTACTTTAAAATAAGAATGTGAATATTTGACATGTGATATCATTCCCTTATTTATCCTTTGAGTTTAAATGACTTGAAAATAAAGAGCATGGAGAAGAAACAGGGAGGGATAAGGGTGGGTAATTGGGAGGGCACTCCTGGGGGTGATTTTAATATCCAGAATATATACACATTTTTTATTATTTTGTTAAAAACTTGTATGGTTGTTCTATAATAAATCTCTCAATAAAAAAATGATCTATTTGTTCATGTTTTTAACTGTTGACCTATGCTTTTAAACTTTTTGTTTTAAATATCATAGAAGCTATGAACATGTCAGTAACTCTTTTTGTGATTTTCTTTTCTAGGCATTGTTTCCATGCCCCTTACATCGAAGTCGTCTGTGTGGTGAATACCTTCCACAGTGAGGATAAATGCCACCATTAGGTGACATCTCCAGATTTCTTTGGGCTATTGATTGCTATGTCTTTTCAGCACTTTGACATCTTTTTTTTTCTATTTTGGTACTAACTATAATTTTGAAATTACTTTCTTCCATTTCTGTCTTTTTTAAGGTGCTGCTGTTTTTTGTGGGACACAGCAGGAAAGTCTTCACCTGTAGTGTATAGCTTTAATTTCAAACATCACATTCAGTACATGGCAGGGTCCTGACACCCAGTGGAACATTAGAAAAAGAAAGTACAATGATGCTTAATAACTCTTAGTACACTTTTATACTTTTTATTTCTATTATCAGGGCTTTTACTTCAACATATAGATACTATTTTTAATTCATAAGCAACTAATTAATAATATATTTGTTAATAAAATCAATTAGCAATACATGTTACTGTATACAAATTTATTAAATTCTTGTGGAGACCTTTTTTTCCCCATCAGACTTAGTTCAGGTAGGATTCAGTGGAAAATAGCAGTTACCATAATTTAAAGAAAAGTTTATTAGAATTCAAATATTCCAAGAACTGAAAGACAAATTATGTTTTCTTTTCCTTTTTAAATAGAGAGGGACAGTGAGAGTGAGAGAGAGAGAGAGAGAGAGAAAGAATCAATTTTATTTTGTTTTTCACATGACTTTCATTGCTCTGACACTTTGTTGTGTATGTGGTGCCCTTGTGCATGCCAGGAAAGCACTGTAACCACTGAGTCACTACTTCATCCCCAACAAATTATCTTTATATGTATACATAGGAAAAAATTATGAGCACTGGACAGGTGGCTCAGTGGTGGAATGCTTGACTAGTCTGTATAAGGACCTGAATTCAATCCCCAGTACCACATACCCAACTAAGTTTAGGAGATAAAAAAAAAAAAACAAAGAAAAAAACAAAACAGATGAAAAAAATAAAAATTGACTCTTCCTTTTTCTCCTTAAAAAAAAACACAAAGAAAAACTTTGAATCTTAATTGAACAAAATTGTTCTTAAGTTTCATGTTAGATCCATATCCTTTAAAGTTATGTTTTTAAATTAATTTTTAAAGGTAGGGACAGTGAGATAGAGAGAGATAATCATTTTGATTTATTTACTTATTTATTTATTTTAATTTTTCATGTGGCTTTCGTTGCTCTGAGACATCGTTGTGTACTTGGTGCTGGGGTTTGAACTCGCCTACTGGTGCGTGCCAGGCAAGCCCCAAAATCACTGAGCTACCACTCCAGCCCCAGGTTTTTAAATTATTAAAAATAAATCTTCAACTTTAAAATATTGAATCCTTAGAGTAGAATTTAAGATAGTTGAAAGGTTTTAATATCTATTATAGTTTTTTTAAATTTTTTATTTTGAGCAACCTTACAAGATTTTAACAAAAAAATATAAAATGTGTATAAAATATGCATATATTCTGGATATTGCAATTATCCCCAGGAGTGTCCCCCCAATTACCCTCCCTTATCCCTCCCTTCCCCTTCCCATTATAACTCTAAAAAAGTATTAGATTGTAAAACATTACATCTTATCTGGATTTAACTCATGCTACTAGACCAACTTTCTCATTGTCCAGGGTCTAGACCCCACCTCCACAGATGAGTGGAGACAATTGACCCTTAGATCTCTGAGTTAAGCTGATTTTACTCATCATGATCTCTTCCATAACCATCCATTTACCCTCGAAGGCTGCAATATCATTGTTTCTAGTTGTTGTGTAATATTCCATGGTATAAATGTACCACAGTTTTTGAATCCACTCTTCCAGTGATGGACACCGGGGTTGTTTCCATAACCTAGCAATAGTAAATTGTGCTGCCATGAACATCGATATTGCTGTGTCACTGTAATGTGCTGATTCTAAGTCCCCTGGAAAGATTCCCAGGAGTGGAATAGCAGGGTCGTATGGTGGAGTCATCCCTAATTTTTTAAGGATTCTCCATACTGCTTTCCAGAAGGGCTGTACCAGTTTGCAGCTCCACCAACAGTGTGTTAGTTATTAAGAAGGAGAAATATAACCCTGTACATGGAAATAGTAATAGGCTGCTTAGATAGAAAAGGATTACCAAGACACCCATCCAAATTAAAAATAAATTAAAAAGAAGGGATATGAGACAGGAGGAGAAGTAAATAAAATTCAAGAAAATGACAACTGAGAATTAGTTGATAAGTAGTATCCATATATTCTCAGGGTAGTATTTAAGAGAGAGAAACAGTTTGAGAAAGTCCTAGTGGAACTGCTCTTCCTGGATTATACCATAAACACAAGGAGCTGAATGACTGAAATGAAGATAAAAGGACAATGTGACATAATTTCATGATGGATACACAGCTTAGCATAGTAGCATGTGACACTAAGTACCTTAAGGAAAGTCATTTGAGTAAATTGTGAATCCACAGGAAGGTTGGAGTCAAGGAAGATGTTTAGCTGTTTTTAAAATATCATTCTCATTGCATTGCTAAAAATAAACTTTAAGGAAAACAAAGATACAAGCAGTTGGAAAGGGTAGAGAGCTTTTGTGACCAGGATTGATATTTATTTGGAATGACTTCATGTGGATATACCTGTTGGTCATGACAATTGGCCATTCCAATAAGCCATTTTTTAGACAGACTTGTCATTCAATGTTTCACTTATTTCACCATTTTTAATAGTTCAGGCAAGAAAAGATAGTGTCCTGGATTAGGGTATAGTGGTGGGTATGGTGGCAAGTGCTAAAGTTTTGTATTTGCTTTGAATGTATTGCAAAAAGAAATTCTCTGCTGAAATGGATTTAGGATATGAGAAATATAGTAATGGATGTCTCCAAGTATTTTGAGTTGAACATCTAAAAGAATAGAGTAACTACTACTGGAAATACGGACAAATGTAAAGTTGGTATAGAAGAAGGTGGAGTCCAGATTTCAGTTTCAGAAGGTTAAATTGTAGCTAACATTCTTCTTCTAGTTTTAATATATAATTGCTTCTATGGAGAAAGGCTGAAGTGCAGCAGAAAGATTAGGAGAAAGCACATACTTTAGGGAATCTTCAACAAATATATAAATCAGCCTAGTTGTGGTACCAGATGGAAAAGAGTTTTCCATCCTGAGTCTTGAAAACATCAACTTTAGGATTCTGGAAGATATAGTGATTCCAGTGATTCAATAAGGAAGGATTGAGATAAAGTATTTAGAGATGGCAAAAAAGTAGAAGCAAGTGAAGAATAAACATTTTTTTTAAATGTGTAAAGTAGTGAAAAGATTATCTATCATTTTGGATAGATCCAGTAACATGATGACTACAAACTGACTTTTTTTTCAATATGAAAGTCACTAATAATTCTGTTTTTGGAGTGGTATCAGGGTCAACAGCAGTACAAAGAGACATTGGTGTGAGTAAAGTCAGTGTTAAGAAAGAAATGACCATATATCATTATGTTCAGGAGCTTCCATTTGATTCAGAATAAAACAGAGACATCTTTTTGTTGATGGACAGTGAGGAAGTGATGGGGTCTAAAAACTGAAAGTCTGGTTGAGATAAGTAATTGTAAGATTTGTGGCTCTAATGGCAGCAAGAAGAAAAATAAATAAGTAAAATAAGCATTGTTCAGATGTCTGCAGTTTTTCTAAGTGTGATTCTGGAGACTACAATTACCAGTAGTTTTATGTTCTTGGTATGAATGAGATACTAAAGGTACTAAAGAAAAGGATAGCATAAGACCTGTAGAACATCTCCATGGATATTAACACTAGCATTTGTGACAAAAGTAGTAGTGGAGTGATAGGTAAATAAAACAAGTAGCTAGTAATGTGAAGGAGTGTCCTAAAAGTCTGTGTATGACTGCAACAAGAAGGAGTAGAGGGTGGCTGCTGTTCTTTTTAAAATAGTAGAGAGAAAAGTAAGTGTTCAGACAATAACAATAATAAAAATAAAATTGCTAGCTATAAACTGAATGTTTATACCTTCCTACCATCCCCCACCAAATCAATGTGTTGGGATCCTAGTCCCCAGGGTGCTCACATCAGGAGGTAAGGAATTCAGTAATTGATCAGGTCATTAGCTCTGCCTTCATGAATGAATGTGTCCTTGAGTGGTGGCTCAGCGGTGCTTGCCTGGCAAACACGAGGACCCAGGTTCAAACCCCAGCACCATGTACTGGGGTTAGAGCAACTAAGGCCATTTAAAAAAATTAATAAAGTTGTTTCTTTCTTTCTCTGTCTCTCTCACTGTCCCTCTCTCTTTAAAAAAACAAAAAACAAACAAACAAAAAAAAAACCACCATACATAGAAGTTCCTTGCCCCTTTTGCCATGGGATGACATGAGAAGATGACAGCCATTATGAACCAGAAAGTGGACCCTCCCCAGCCACCAAATCTGTTGATGTTTTGATCTTGGACTCCCAATATCAGAACTAAAGATATACATGTTTGCTATTCATAAGCTCCCCAAATCTATAGTAACTTGTGTTATAGCACCACAAAAGGACTAAGGCATTGCTGAACAAGAATATTATAATAATAAAATATATAATATGTTTTCTTTGAATTTTTCTTCATATTTTGTATAAACTGACTTTACTTTTGCCTTCAATTTTTGATAGTATTTCTAAACACATCTTTTCAGCCAATCCACAGATAATTCATATACATGCATGTAGCTTTCACTTAATACTCATGTACTTAATGTCAATAAAAACAGTCCATAAAAATTATGTTGAAGCAGAAGTTCTCATCCCCTACTTAATGATGAAAAATGAAGCACACAGATGCTAATTAATTGGCACAATTTGCTATTAGATGCTAGATTTGACATTCAAAACCATGTCGTTTGCTCTTACTGACTGAAATGCTTTCTTCTAAACTGAGTGCAAATTTTTAGTTATTGTGACCTATTGATGCAGCAGAAGTGATATGGAAGAATAGTAATAATTTTGAAATACAAAAAAAACATTTCCAAAATAAAAATATTTAAAAACTCAAAAATCACTGTTTTGACACAAAACATATTTACTGAGAATCCATGCCTATTATTTTCTGGCACAATGATATCTGTAAAACAAATTAGAGAAAATCTAGTGTACTCCACAACTTTCACACCTGTAAACTTGATAAACTACTTAATAAAACTATTGATTTTTACATATCAACTTGGTGGAATATTTCATGTACAAAATTCCCCAAAATGAAGTTTTACTTATTACTGTTTTTTTTCTTTCTCAGTTAGATAGCTATCAAAGACTGTACATAAATAGTAATCCACTTTAAAGTCTATGCATTATGCCAACCTTTTTATTGTAGAAGAGGAATTATGTGTTGTTACTCAAAATCATTTTTGTGTTAGTGAAGTATTTTTGTTAGATGAGGTATAATTATATCCAGTTTCTGACATTTAATGGAAAAGAAATTTAAGACTAACAAAGTAATTGCATGAACACTATTTCTGTGAAGGACTGGTAGGGTGTGAAACCTTGTAAATCCACAGAAATAAAGAAATAATGTCAATTTATCCAGTTATTTTCATATTCCTGATACATTTCAAAGGGATGATACATTTCAAAGGGGTTCATTTGAATGAACAAAGGATACATTTTTCAATTTATTTTTGCAAAATGTTGCTGGATTTCTAAGTGTTTTTAAAGAAATTTATAAATGAGATATAAAAAGCGATGTAATTGCAATGAAAATGTTTAATTTTCCTAAGTAAAAAAAAATCACCATTTTAATATTAGCAGAGCACGCTGGAATTAATATACATTTAAAGTGCAAGATATAGATATATACTTTTAGAAGTATTTAAAAAAGAAGTGGTCTCTTCAGGGAAGTTCAAATCTCTTTTCTTCTAATGATATGGTAAATACTGTTGAAATATACATTGGAATTTTACTTTAGCTTTTAATTTTGTCTAGTAACTTCTTAAAACACTTTTATACTCAGTGACTTAAGGAAATATATTTACAGATTCATAGAATTATTAAAGAATTCTCCTTTGAAGACATTTTCCGATATGTCTTAGTGTATCAGTGTATGTATGAAGGGTATCTTTATAAGGGAACAACAAATGCATGATAAAATGCTTAGAACATTCCCTTTGTCTTAGAAAAGGAAATAAATATTTTACTGAATGATTGCAACTGACATAGTTTCCTATATAAAGCCTTCCCAAATTGCAAACTAAGCTTGATAGATAAAATACTCATTAATTTGTGAAACCCATACTCTTTCAAGGGTTTTTTTAGAGTATCCATGAGTATAACTGATTTTGTCTTGTAACTGCTTATAGACATTGTATCTTCTGGTGGGCTGGTAAGAATGGATTGTGAATGGGATGTTGGGTCATTCGCTCTTAAAACTTTATTGCATGCAATTACATAAAATAAAAGCATCCCAGACGAGGCAAGCAAGTGAACTTCCTGGCAGGACTGCCACTGCAGAAGTACCTAGTCTATTTCCATCTCATTGAGAAAGGCACAGTCTGCTTGGAGATGATATCAGCGAGGACAGAAAACATGCAGGGCACTGTAATAAATTTTATTCTACATACAGACACTGGCATCTGTTACCTTGGACAGTTTGAACAGACATGTGATATGACATTAATTGCATTTAAATAAAAGTACACAGGCTGGAGAGTTGGCTCAATGGTGGAGCACTTGCTTGGTGTGTGCAAGGACCCAGGTTTGAACCCTAACAACACATATGCAACTAAGTATCAGAGAAACAAAAAAACAAACGAAAAAAATACATGAAAAATAGATAAAATTAATTCTCTCTGTGTGTCTCTCTCTCTTTTTCTCTCTCTCTTCCTTCTCTCTCTCTCACTATCGCAATCTTGAAAGAAAATGAGTACAATAAGTGTTGGTCACTGGGGTGAAAAAAAGGTCAAATATTCTAAATGAATTAGAAATTTTCCTTTTAAAAAAGTGAAACTGAACACTTAACTTCCCTGAGAAGCCAAATAAAACTCATGCAGGAATTTAAATCTTGAAAATTCAAAAATTAATATACATGTATATGAACATTTATCTATGCAATATGGGGGAATTGCATTGGAGAAAAGAGAATGGGGAGTGGGCAAAGGTGGGGAGATGCTGAGTAAGGACTGGGCTCAAGCTACATTATCATTACATATGCATATAGAGTGTGTAGCAAGAAATCCCTTCAACATGAAAGAACATGCTGAACTAATAAAAAATTTAAAAAATAAAAAGTGAAATTGAAAAGCTAAAAGATAAATTTGATCTTTATAACATCTTTCAACATCTGACCTAGAAATTATAAATCAACCATGCCAATGAATTCTTCCCCATTGCCTCCAACCCAAACATCTCCTACCCTACCTTCATTGTGACAAATCAGATGAAAACAATAAAATAAGCAAGCACAAATTCTAGTAAATGTGTTCACTGATTTTTCTTATTGAAAATTGCCAAAAGAAATTAATTTGAACTTAAAAATGCATGGTAATCAGATTCACCAACACTTTGATTCTGCTTCTTGATGAACCAGAGAAACCTGATAAATGTGAAGACCTCAGCCCATACATACTTTAAGAAATAAAATGACCCATGATTGTGAATAAGCAGGTTTTGTCTTCTAGCTGCTTATGGGCATTGAATCTTCTTGTAGGTTGGTTTGGTAATAATGGATTCTGAATGGGATGTTGGGTCACTCACCCTTAAAACTTTATTGCATGCATTTATGTAAGCCATTTATTGTAGTAAACCTTTAATCCAAGTTTCTCAGTATGTATTACTGTCTTCTTCCTTAATTAACTACTATTCTAGGTGTTTTTTATTACAGAGAATATTTATCTACCTCTGATTTATTTATTTCAAAGATATGCAATGAGTGCTTGCAAGTGTCCTGACCAGTTACTCTCTTAAACAGAGACAATTTACTTCCAACATCAATTGACAAAATATATTTTATCCTCTTATCTATATACAAGACAGGAAGAAAATGTAACACACAATCTTTAATGGGAATGCAGATCATTTAAAAATGTTATTTCACATAGTGAACTAAAAGTGATTAGAAATATCATATTTATAAAATAGATGATATAGTATAGCTATTATGTCCTAATTTACCTCCATTATAAAGAAAATGGGTGTTATTGAGCTATGTGGTTTAAAGAGAATTTTAGCAGCATCTTCATGCTCTCTAAGTGTCCATTCTTGGAGAAAACTCATGTGTGCTTTGAAAATTTTATGTTTGTGGTTTTCCAAGATTGATAGCATAGATATTATGTTTGTTTTACATAAACATGCTATAGAATGGAGAAAGCATTCACTGTATTAGGTATACTATTAAGCAATGGATTTCTATAAAATGACAAAGTCATAAGTCCAATACCTAATTAAAACAAATACATTCCCTGTATATGCCATCCTTAGCATTTCCTCATTATAACCCCTACTTAGAAAAGAAATATGAAAACACCATTTCTATTATAGAATTACTAAATTTTCATTTTGCTTCTATTATTGATTTAATTACTACTTACATTCTTTAGGTGGATGTTAAATTCATATTTTAATCTTTTCCCTGTTTCATTCCTAAGTAAAATCAATATTGCTTAAGAAAATAGTGTGGTGGTTAATACTGTAAGATGCAATCCTAATGAAAATAGTAGGTCTGCTTATACCTGTCCTTAACTTTGTGAACAAACTTTAGTGCCCTCAAATGCTTGAGGCATTTTATAAATCTGGTTTGAACTTGTTTCCATTTGGTAAGAAAATAGATATAAAATGTCATTGTTTTCCAGATAAATCAAACATGAATTTTCAAAGGTTGAAATGTTTTAATTTTTGTTGTGTATTTTTTTTTCCTGCAACATATTCTTACATATAGGAGGGAATCGTTGCCACATTTCATGAGCACTTGGATATTGACAGAGCAAACCAAATCTGACACCAGTTCATGATCTCCCCACTTTGGATTCCTCCTGATCCCATGTTTCCCCTACTTTACTCCCATCTTAGTTGGTGTTTTCATGGAAGTTGAACGTACCCCACTGTGTTGATAATACCTCTACTGTCTCCATCCAGCTGTTACAGATATACAGGGGTTAGCTGAATGGATCTTAAATATTGATTGGGAACATCCTGACCTATTTTGTCAGAAAGAATGCTGGAATATAATATCAAGCAAAATATATTTGGCTTGTTTTTATGTAATTAAAGCTCTAGGTAGCATCAGAAAAGTTGCCAAGGGTGGGCACAGCAGCCCTCTACGTGGTAGGCATATGCTCATTTAGAAGACTGAAAGTAAATGAGAAATTTAAGGTCATGAAAAATGGTTCATTATGATTATGTGCCCAATAACATTAAACAATCAACCCCAGGTAATCATTCAGTATTGTGGACAAAGAAAAAATAGAAAAAAAATTTGCATATATCTTCTCCTAGATCTTTAACCCGAAAAGCATATGATAAATGCACCTAAAAGTGAATAGAGTGCTAATAAATCCTCTTGAACAGAGGATTGTTCTGAATATTTTCCAATATTATAATTTGATTAAAATTGAGACATTCATGTGGGGCCCACGGAATTACTGAAATATGAAGGAACTAAAGTATATCAATTGCTGTAGTCATAGCACATCACCAGGGCTTTGTTCCTGTATCATTTGAGCCAATCCATATCTACTCCTAATTATCAGCCTTTGCGGGTCATTATATTCACCAAGGCTGCTAATTATAATTCATGAAACTGCTTTGCAATGCTTCCACAGTTAAACTTTGTTAACCTTAGAAATTAAAATATTAAAATCAGTAAGGCTTTCATAACCTGAAACAGATAATTATTTTTTTAGATTTATTAAATTAACTTTTGCATTTGAATGTCAGGAGTTTCGCTGTCCTTTTTAATACATGGTATAATAGTTATGAAAAATATTTAGAAACATTCTTATAAAATTCTATCCAAACTAAATACAAAAGTATAGTATAAGTAATCAGCTGTAATATTTCTTTGTATTAAAGGTTTCTCATTAGTGTTTTATCACTGTGACAAAATACCTCCAATAAACAACTCTAAAAAAGGTTTATTTTTGCTCAGGGTTCTGGAACCTTTCCAGTTTTCTTTTTCTGGTCTGTGGTGAAGCAGAACATGATAGACGACCATACCTGTTCACCTCATCAAAGCCGAAAAGCAAAAGGAAATACGAGATCAGCTGCTCACCCTCTCTTTCAAGGACATGCAGGACATGACCTAATTTACTCAAACTAGGCCAACCTCTTAAAAGTCCCACCACCTCCCAAAAGTACCATTGGCAATAGACTAGATCCTTAACATTTCAGCCTTTAGGCAGCATTTCAGATCTGAACTATAACTGCTTACAATCATGGATCTAGATGTGGAAGAAATGCCACTTTGGTCTACAGTACTTGAAGCAATACAAAACTCATCTAAATCCCTATTGAGCTGGTTTCATGGGGGAAATTATCTGGGTTACAGGGAAAATTTATTTTAGTCTTCAATTTTACCTTCTTTTTTTAAAATAAGCTTATACCATATTTTTGTGTTCCTTCAGAGGCCCTGGGGTGCTTAAATCTGCCAAATATTTAGAAAATCTCCTGTATTTCTTGCTCCATATGGGATGCTGATTGCTGCCTTCTTGAAAGTCAATGTAGTTTTGTGCTCTTCTTGAGAGAATGGAAACCTGCCCAGTGGCCACTCTCCTTAAGCAACCAGAGAATACATTCCCTCCCTTCTAGAATACACAGCCTATCAGAGGAAATCGCTAACATAATGGGTAGCCAAAAAGAGACTGAAATGCTATTATAAAATCTAACTGACTGAAAGACATCTTACCAAATAGCATGATCATTTATAATAAAAAATTTCCCATTTATGAGTTATGTATTTTAAGTAGTTGTAAATTTATAAGTTGTAGAAAACAAATAAGATAGACGCTTCTGAGTGTTCCTCTTGAATTGTAGTTGATTGGTTAAAAGTTTCAATTTATTTTTCTAATTTTAATTGTTATTAATTTTATACTTGCCTGCCATAATTTTATAACACCAATTCCACAGTGAACAAAGCACAATAGAGTTTGGACATTTCTAGTTTTGGTCTTATGACATTTGGGATGCATTTGATTTACAGATATTTATAAAGGTTGAATACTAATGCTAATAAAAATTATAAAATCACCAGAAACACAGTTTTAATACTAATCAGAAATGAAGCTGAGTTGATCAGATGTATATTTTGTATATGTTGCAAAATTACTGAGATGCTAAGTGTATGAAATTTGAATATATACAAACATCCATTAGCTAACCTTCAAAACCACAGCTAATTGGCTGAATCAAAAAACCTGAGACTTATTAAAAATTACATTAAAATTCAAACAAATGAATTCAAACTTCAAAAATGTTGAAAGATTTTTGATATTATCCCATGCAGTGTAGCTGCTAAAAACTTGATATTTAAAAATGTTTTTGTCCGACTGGAGCAGTGGCTCGGTGGTTACAGCAGTTGCCTAACATGTGCAAGTACATGGGTTCAAACCCCAGCACCCACATACACAACTAAGTGTTGGAGCAATGAAAGCCATGTGAAAAAACTCAATAAAAATTGATTCTCTCTGCCTCTCTCTCTCTCTCTCTCTCTCCCTCACTCAATGTACTTCTCTCTTTAAAAACATTATTTATGTTAGTATGTAACTTAGCAAGCATAATGAGTTGTTTTATGGAGTTAATTCACAGAGAAAGGTTTTCAAAATATATGGTACTTCCTCAATGGTATATGTAGCAATGATTCATAAATCAGTTTGAACTTTCACACTCTCACAAAAATGAGGTTAGTTTTCAGTAGCTTCCCCTACTAGTTGTGCAAAACATTATAGGCAAGGATATATAAGAAGTCTTATTCTTGTTTTAGAATAGATGGTAAGAAGAAAATGATTATTAAATATGTATACCAAATGCAAATTAAAATGTCATTGTTTTTACTATTTCAGAATATAATGACATTATTAATAATGTGCTTTTACCAAGTTAATTAGTTTCCAAGCAAATGATTTATGCTGTGTCCCTGTACCTTCACTGTAAAACAATTTTAAATGTTTTGAAGATAAAATTGGTGTGTAAAAGATTGCATTATCTAGTTAAAAAATTGCATTAGCTAGTTACCCAGTCTACAAAATTAAATATACAGGAGTTGAAATATACTTATATCTTCTCTAGAATTAATTATTCTGGAAGAATATGTATTCAATATTTTTGGTGAAATGTGTATATGTATATGTACATATATATACGTACTATATATATATTTGATGACATATATATAGTCTATCTTTGCTAAAGGTGAAAAAAGGTTTTAGGGGAAACAACATCTGAAAGTATGATGAAAGACAAACATTTTACATTAAATTTGTGGCTTCCTTCTCCACTATTTAAATTGTTTAAGGAAGAAGGAGAATTCAACTCTTCCAAACTTTTTTTTTTTTGGGAAATAAAGTTTTATTTATTTTTCATGTGGTTTCTGTTTTTCTGACACTTAGTTGTGTATGCAGTGCTGGGAATTGAATCTGGGACCGTGCATGCCAGGCAAGTGCCCTAACTGCTCAGCCACTGCCCAGCCCCCCATTGTTCACTCTTCATGTTTCATCATTGATATATTCTCCAAGAAGCCTCTGTCAACACTGCCAATGTGTTTCTCATTTGATCTCCACAAATGCTCTGCCCAGACACCTTCTAGAGCACCCATCACGTGTGTTCTTGATTGGTACGTTGATTCCATTCACGTTCAGAGTTAGAATAGATATGGGATTATGGATCCCTGACTTTGTGACTATTGTGGTGTTTTGTGTCATCTTGGATAGGTTTTAGTGTGTTATGTGATTATTGACTTTCTTCTGCTCATGGGTTTTAGAAGTTGTGTGTTCCTCTGAATGAAGTATATACTTGAGAATTTTCTGTGGAGCAGGCTTTGTGTTCATGTACCTTGCTAGCTTGAGTTTATTACTGAAGTATTTAATTTCCTCATCACATAAAGCTGTGTTTTTCAGGGTATAGTATCCTTGGCTGAAAAATTGCTTTCTTTTCAAAATTTGAAAAAAATACTGTTCCATGCTCTCCCAACCTTTATTGTCTAATCTGAGTAATCCTTAATAGTCTGTATTGGTCTGCCTTCGAATGTGAATTGGTGTTTTTGCCTTGCTGATTTTTGGATTCTTTCCTTCATTTCTCTGTTATTCATTTTATAAATGATGTGTCTCAGTGACTTTCTCATTTGGTTAGGTCTGCTTGGTGTCCTATTGGCATCTTGAATTTGATTTTCTGGATCAATTGTGCTGTGGGGAAAATTTTCCTTGGAATTTCACTTAGAATGTTCTTAATGCCCCTTGTTTGTTGTTCAATGTTTTCTTCAATACTAATTATTCTCAAGTTATTTCTTCTCATCTTCTCAAATATGACTTGGAAGTTCTGATCATTTTCAATAATCTTCTTTTCTTGTCTGTCCTCCTTGAACTCAATGTTGCTCAGCCTGTCTTCGCAATCTAATGTCCATTCTTCGAGAGCTGAGATTCTATTTTCTACTGAGTTTACTCTGGTGTTAGTATCTTACAATGAGCTTTTGATTTGGTTGACAGTATTTTTCAGTTCTAAGGGCTCTGCTACATCTCTTTTTCAGAATATCTAGCCCTTTATAGATGTGATATCTCATCTCCTGAAATTGCTCTCTTTTCTCTTTCCTTAAATCTCCTTTTTATTCTTTAATTGAATTACTAATCATATTTTTGATATATTTTTCAAGGTTTTCATCAAGGATCTTGACCATGGACTCCTTGGATGGGTAGCTGTGAGGCTGAGGTAGAGCATTATTTCTCTTTTTCCTCATTTTCAGTTACAGGGAGTGTAGCTTGAGGTCAGACACTGAATATTTCTCTTGGGGGGCTTTGCTGACAGTATCAGAGCTTTTTTATCTCTTTGCTTAGTTGGGCTGGGGTACAATTTGGGTAACAGAGTTTAATGGCTGGCACCCTAATCTTTGAAGTATTGTGGACCTTTAGGTTTTTCCAGTACCTCAGGGGATATGAGGTAGCAGTCAATAAGTGCAGTCAATGCATACAACAATGCGAACTGTAGTTGTTTCAGTGTTGATTAGCACCTGTAGGAACAATTAGATTATTATTTTTCTTCCATGAGAGCTGTCACACTATATCTGGTTAGCAAGCAGATTCTCATTTTCAAGTGTGGTGTTCACTTCAGTTTACCAGGACCTCTGTAGGTGAGGAAAGAACATTAAAGAGCAAAGGGAATGAGGTAGGAAGGTAGTGTGGAACTTATGGAATAGGATACAGAGCTATAAGGTAGTAGATATGATGTAGGGTATTCTGCTAAAAATAAGGAAAATATAGAAATGGGATGAGAGTGGGGTAATGACTTTGAGGCAGGATAAGAGAGATCAGAATACAGTTTAGGAATTGACAGAGTAAAGGGAAGAAGGAATTTGTGGAACCTGGGTGTCTTTTCAGCCCAATGAGATTGAGCACTACTTTGCAATATTGCAACACCCACAAGTCAAATCCCAGCAATATGGACACAGCAGACAAATACAACAAATCACAGCAACAGTAAAAAATAAACCACATACAAACAAATAAACAAAAAAAAAATACATACACCAAGGAACACCAATTCCAAGAAAAACAACAACAACAACAACAACAACAAAAGCAGTTGGAAGGTCATGAATTATTATCTCCAAAGTCAAAATGTACAGCGGGGGTGTGTGTTCATAACAGATTTCTAAGTGGAGTCACTTCCCAGTTGAGTTTGATGGAGAGAATGAACTTTGTTGATCTTGCCTGAGAGTAAGATTCCTAGAAGACCTCCCAGTAATTTTCTCTTATAGAGGGGTTGCAAACATTCACCTTCCCTGCTTTCTGTGAGAATAGACTTCAGGGTCACCCAAGTTGCACTATTAGGCAGTTTTTGTGTCTGCCTGCCCAAACTCTTGTCCCAATTCTACCAGGGACCCAGGAGCCACTGGGACTCTTGTGGATCCTGGTGCGGCTGTAAGATATTCTTCCTGCTGTTCCAAGGAGAGTGGCCAGACTGAACTGAGCTCACTCAGGACCATTATCACCCCATTCTTGGTTTTCCTGAGATTCCCACTTGTCCCAAAAGATGATGCATGGGGCAATCACAATCCTAGCAATTGGAGGCAGAGGTGCTGGATACACCAGCCCAGCTAGATCAGTGTTTGTGGAGGTTTCAAATGCAACCACTTGGGGTTGTGGATGCCTAGTCCCACTTGGAGCACCCAGGACCTCTGGGTCTGATTCTGTTCTTAGAATTCAGGGTCTGAAAGTAGAGGAAAGCACTGGAGCCAGGGTGCTCCTTCTGTTCATAGGTCCCTGACGTTTCACTAGTCTCTGCCCTGAGAGTTTCATGCAATATCTGTAGGAAATGCAGGCTGAATCCCCCCAGACTCATTAGGTCTTTTTAAGCAGGATCCTGGTCATGGACTCCACCTACAGATCAGGTGTATAACAGGGTGGAAGGGAAGCTAGACAGTAGGGAAGATCTGCCAGGCACATTCAGCCCCCAGGGTACACAATCAAAACATGAGGGACCTGGAGCCATCTTCCAGACTGAGCTCCCTATTTCATTCTGGATCTGGTGGTTTTGGGTTTACTGTTCACAGAGAAGTTTCCTGTACCACCCTCAAGGAGGTTTCAAAATGGCAGCCACTGCCCTGATTGTCATGTGATCAGATTCAGAGGACTCCAAATTGCATGTATTAAAGCAGTCCCTTTTTTCCTGCTGTGGCAGCAGTCCTGGAGCACTGAAATACTATGCCCAGTCTCCTGCCCAGCCTCTGCTGAGCGCTCACCACTGTATCTGAGTTTATTTAAGTGTGTGCAGCTTCCTCCCCTCTGGGGTAAATTCCCAAACTGCTGCCAGCTGGGTAGCTGGCGCTGGAAAATTATGATTTGGGATTTCCTGTACTTTCAGCTTGTCCACAGCTCTGTGTCACTAAACTTCCTTACTTGGGCAGTAATAAATTTGGGGAGAAATTTTGTTGTTCACCCACCTCACAGTAAGGCATTTCACCCACCATTGGTGTCCCGCATTCATGGAGAGATTTTTCATTCAGCTCTGTCACCGGTCGCCATGATGAAACTCTCTTTTGAACTTCTGAGATTATATTATTAGTATCATTGAAACAATATTTTTGATTCTCTCAGATTATGATACACTTTTAACTCAAATTCAATAAATCAGCATATTTTTAATGTTATTTATACTTAAGTTTAATTACCGTTTATGTGCCACCAATGAGTATCCTGTATATAAACAATTCTTTATGTCACGTTTAGATAGAATGTAAATCTACTCTGCAGTATCATTGCTATAGGCTTTTTTTTTCTTCTTGCCTGTTTTTTTCATGCTTTTATCATTTTTAACATCAACTACTGCTAAAACTGTCATGGCAGTGTTCTCTGATTACACCGAAGTGATCTCAGTTTAACTCATACCTAATTTGTCTGCTGCCTGACACCTCAGACTTCATTGTACATTCTGAGCCAGGGTCTGGCTCCTGTAACACTAGTTGCTGACACCATCACCAATGTTCAGAAAGCATTACTGCATTCTCAACACTTTTGTTATTTGCCTTCTCGATGGATTCCAGGAAATGTTCTTACAAAAGTTAAGCACATCTCTTCAGCTGATTTAGGGTTTTATGTGAGGATTTTTCTTCAATTTCATCTTGTATGGTTATACCAAAGAATACCTTCATTGGATAGAAGGTTGACTCAAGTGGCCATGAAAATCTATTTCAACTGAAAACTTCTCTAATTTTGATTAATCGTAATCTCTCAGAATATACTTTATTGTTTTATCTCAGTGGAGAATGGACAGGGAGGGTTGTCTTTTGTAGGTTTTTTTTGTTGTTGTTGTTAAAAATTTTCATCTGTTAATGTGTTAACTCTGGTCTGTAATATATTTTGAAATATATCAGCATGCAGGTTTCTTATATCATTTATGTGTACTCTGAAACCAATTATATTATGCTTTACAACACATTCACAATTCAAGATATAAATCTTCACTCTTATGGATACAGAATGGATAACTTGCCAGTAAGAATAGGAACACAAACATAAGTATGCAGTGCATTTTTATTAAACTGAAAACATATATAATAACTCATTTGCAGCATCTGTTTCAAGTTCAGAATGTGAAAGTTTCCATCAGTGATGTGATACTACTGAAGTTATGTATAATATTTATTAAATTGATGAATGGCAAATCAGTTTTCTGGATAAAAGATAATTTTTTGATTAGGACAATGATAATATCAGTTATAGAGCATGTACAGTAACACATAACAGAAAGGAATGAAGGCATATTTGAGGATCATACACATAATTTCATATTATAGAGTAATATTATAGAGTAATCTGGGGAAAAATTCACAGTGATGAGCTAGGATCAAAAAATTAAAGAACAATATTCAAGAGATAAAAAGAAACGGAAATACATGTCATTCTTCTGAGACTAATGTTTGCACAGTATTTAAATCCTTCAGTGTGCTGTGTTTCAGGAAAGTACACAAGCACACAAAGGGCTGATGTGGGACAATGTCATGATCAGAAATGTTACCAATTCATTGTCCTAGGTGATACTGCACAGATGTCTGTACAAGATAGAACAAAAGCAAAAATACCCTTTTAGTGCATATGATTATAATTCTATAATTCTAATGCAAAATTAAATTAAACATATTATAATTCATAACACATTAAAAATAAACTAAAATAGCTTGATCCTTTGAGTTAACTTCTTAACCTTATACTGTTTTCAAACACAGCAGAGGCATTCAATGGAATGTGTCTAACCTAAGTATGTAGATGTGCTTCTCTGAAACTGTGTGATAGTGTTGAATGTACTTTTTTAGTTGTACAAGTTATATTTTTCTATAAATCTCATTGCATTTTAGTTTTTGTGGCTTAGAAATATGTATTGAAAGCTATGAATATATGCTAGCATGCTGTTATATAAACTACTCCTTTTTGTTTATTGCCTTTACTCTGGATTGTCAACAGCCTTCAGATACTACATAAAAAAATCATCTTCAACTCTTTTATTGCTAGGTATTTGAAGTGGAATGATATCACATGATTGAACTTATGAGTAGAGAAGTAGTCCATATTCATTATTAGGATAGTATCTGAATTCTGTAAAAATTAATACTGACTCAAAGAAATTATAAATGTTATTTGATGAAAAATATAACCCTGTAGTAATACTTCTTATGGATAAAACATTTTGGATCTCCCTTCCTTTGTTCCTTCTTTTTATCTGAAATGTAGAAACTATGTTGTAATTTTAAGAGGAGGGCACCTCATGAGTCTAGTTTTTTTTTTTTTTTTTTTAAAGAGAGAGGACAGTGAGAGAGACAGAGAAAGAGAGAATCAACTTTATTTAGTTTTTCACATGGCCTTAGTTGCTCCAACACTTGGTTGTGTACGTGGTGCTGGGATTTGAACCCGAGTCCTCTTGCTTGCCAGGCAAGCGCCGAAACCGCTGAGTCACCGCTCCAGCCCCATGAGTCTAGTTTTTAAAGCAAACATAATTTGGGACCTAACTTAGCTGTTGCTCATAGTTTATCTTGTTATCACATGTATTTTTAATTATAATTGTATATAAAGTTTTTCCTATTTAAATGATAAGTGGTCAGAAATGTTAAGTTTTTTCTTCTTTTAGGAAAAGACAGCAAATGGATTAGAACCCATGCATATCTTTAACAAGTTATTTTAAGTTTTGCTGCCACCCAAAATAAGATCCAAACTAAAATCACCTTAAATAGAAGGGAAGCTTATTTCTTACAAAGGTCATTTCATCTTGCCTTTCTACCACTCTTATATTATTACATCAGAAACTCAAGCAGGAGGAAGAGGGAGAGAAAGAGTCATTTTCAAAGTTTCCAGGAAGTTTACATATATTATTTTTCAACACTTCCTCATGTGACCATATAATGTGTTTCAAAGATAGATAGTTTTTATTCTAAACAGCAATATGCTCAGATAATAACTGGGAGAATGTCTGCTGCCCCAGAGACAGATTGTTTCCTGAAAGTATGGCTCCCTCTGTAATTCTTTGTTCAATTGTATAACCTTTTCTTCTTTGCATCAAACTGGTTAATTTTTCCATTTTTGGTTTTGGTTTTTTGAATAAGCCCTTCAATAGTTGATAATTTTTTCTGATTTTTTCCTTTTTTTCTTTTTTTAGCTGGGTTGAGGATAGCTCTCTTATTATTCACTGTGCTTCTTATCTTCATTTCTCTGCAGATGATTTTTGCTCAGCATCAGCTGCTGTTGTCATTCCAAAAGTTTGAGTTTTTGGACTATATTTATCTTCTAGGTTCTCAAAAAAATACAATTTCTGAATCACTTATATTTTTAAAATGCTCTTACTTCTGTATGATTTCCAAGAAGATAAAGAGGAAACACTGAAATACAATCGTGTTCAAAGTGGATGTTCTTGTAAGGAATTCCATTCAGTTCCAGTAGAGGAAAACAGAGATAATAGAGGAAAATCAAATTCATCTTGGAAAGATGGAGTAATTAGTAACATGTTTCAGTAATTCTCTTCTAGGAGAAACATATAGATATACAGGGAAGAGATGTATTAAAGAGAATATACTTCGGATTCCAATATTATGGAATTCTATATCCATTTTAGCAATTGACAACAGTGTGACTTTTGGAAAATTATTAATCTATGATTTTGGGTTCCTGATTTTTAAAATGAATTATATTATACTGCTTTTAAACAGATAATGCTTGATTCATGAGATTTAAAGTCTTCTAAGATTCAGGCTAGGTGCTGTTGTCATGACATAATTGGAAAGACCAGGGAAGTCTCCATGTACCACTCAACCAAACTTCCTTTATCAATTTTCCCCCTTTGTGCTTTTGGAATTAATATAGTTCCGTCAAATCATTAACCCTGCCCATGAACAAATGGAGATCCATGCCTCTATTTCTCCCTTCCCACAAAGTTAGTAACTGAGCATACTCTTTAAGTATGAAATTCCAATTTATTAGAATTATAACCTTTAATTGTCACCATCCTTTTGAGTATGAACATGAATTTTTTTCTGTAGTTAATTTGTTCTAAAATGAGTTCCTTTGTCAAAATAAATATTGTATGGAATATTGTGATAGTAAATAAAGCATTCTACAAGTTTGTGAAAAGTGTTATTTTGCAGAAACTTTGTAGAAATTAAAGAGAAATCCATATGCAGCATGAGGATGTTTTAGTTAGAATAATGTCAATGCTATGATGGGGACATCTCATTCAATTAATCTGCATCTAGGTAAATAAATTTTAACCTCAGTATATGGTCCAATTTGGAGGGTTTATTGTTGCTTTCCGCTTGTGGTAGATGGACATTATCTACAGATGCCTCTGAATTAACTTTGGTGAGTTAAAAGTCCGGTCTACTGACTCTACTCATTTTCAGCAATGCTCCTTATGAGCCCTTAGTTCATAAGCCCAATGGACAAAAATAGATAGAGCTACGTAAAAAGAGTACTGATGTCATTAAATAGAGTCAATTTGCCCATATAGTGATTGAGATTCTTCTTTTCCAGGTTGCATTTTGATGAGCTTTCACATAGGCAGAAACATCTTCAAACTCAATGTCATTCACAGACTACCCAAGTACCACTCACCCGAACTTCCTTTAATGATTTTCCCGTTTGTACTTTCTGAATTTATGATCATTCAGTCAAATCATTAACCACTGTCCATGAATAAATGGAGCTCCATGTCTGTCTATTTCTCCCTACCTGCAATATTAACAACTAAGCACACTTACAGAAATCTCATTCATTAGAATAATAATTTAGTATCATCTTTCATCTTAATGTTCCCAGAGTGACCCCAATATAATTTCAAGTGGTGCCAATGTGTTGTGCTAAAACATCTTCAAAGAGACTCCCACTTTTTTTCATTAATCACAGTTAACAGAAAATTCTTCAAAAGACCTTATATGTAGGTGGAAAGAGAGGATGTAATATAACACCACTCTTTCATAAATTCTACAAATTTCATTTTACCTACTAGGTTATATGGCACATGTATGACAGCCTGGACACATTGTAAAGCATACTTTTGTTCTGAGACCTACTCAAAAGTGATCTCTTTTTTTATTACTCATTAAGTAATTCAAAGTGATATTTATTCCCAAATTCAAAGTTCTCTTGGCATTGTATCTTTTATTAGCGATTGGGGAGTTTTGAAGAAACAAACTGTCATTCAAACTTGGAAATTTGCTCTGAGCAATTCGTGGACCTATATATTTTGGGGGGATTTTTTCATCTTTTAGCATATATTTGTTTCTATAATATATATGTCTGTAATACCTGCAATACTTGATACATCCTAGTAACCAGGATCTATCAACATGATTATTATTTATCTAATAGATCAAGAAAATATACCATCTGGTTGAATGGAAAGGTGATCGCATTTTCTCCAGTTGTGACCGTGATGGGAGCTTAGAGAGATTCATAGCTATGGGTTTGAGTAGTGATAACCTTACTAATATGTTCACATGAAAGAAAATAATTTTCATAGCTTTTACTAATATATATATATATATATATATGTATGTACCAATATACATGTATGTATGTATATATACATGTATTTGAAGAGATAAAAAATTCAATATTAATAGGTTTATACCAGTTTCTGGATGAGGGTTGTGTTTCATTATTCCAGCTTCTAAATTTGTCTGTAAAATGGCTGCAATTAATCAGCATGTGACTGAGATAATGATTTTCCATCTTTTTCCCTTAAGATCCACATGGGTGGTGTATGTCCCAAATAGGTAATTTGAATGCAAATTTAGCACATATCAGCATCCTTGAACTTTTTAAGACTGGCAGAGTGGCACTAATCTCTGCCATTCTTTTACTATTGGTTTCAAATTACTGTGTTCCTAGATATAGCTACTTTTAGTGGCTTTCACTTGGTCTTCCTTATTACAGAACAAGGCAATTGACATGGGAATTCTGCCAGTCGCTAAGTATGACTATTTTAATTATTCAAAATAGCATTAGGGTATATTTAGGAGATCCACTGGGTCCTTTGTGAAATGGACAGTAGCCAAACTCCATTGCTCACTTGGCTTCTATAAATCTGTAATCTGAATGGTGGACAACAAAATGGAATTTCAGTTTTCTAGGATTAAGGCCATTTCAGAGACAGAGTTCATTAATTCCTCAAAAGTCTAATTAATTACTGTTTTACAGTTCACAGTAACATTGGAAAATAGCCACAGTTATTTGCAGAAAGGGAGAAAGAAATTTGAGCATTCATTTTTGGTTATGTGGAATGATCTTCCCTTGAAAAAATCTAACCAGTTCTTCAAACAAGAGATTATGGATCTTTGAAAAGTCTAACATGTGAGAACTGGTGTATGAATTGTGATTCTTTATTATGATAAATTTAGGCACTTTTGTCAATTAAATCAGGACTTAGTTTTTCATACAAGATTTACAGATCTTCCATGTATTTCGTTTAGAGATGCAATAATTAACTAGCCAAATGTCAAAAATTTGCGCAGATGAGATAATTCTGATTACTGTGTTGGTCCTATCGTCCATTGTGGTAAGCATGCATACCTTTTCTTCATCAATCAAGAGTTGCACAATTTTTAAGAGTTGCACATTATTCACTTAGCCCAGAGGTAACTATCTTTATGAAAATTTAGAGAGCTCAATTAAATAGCACTAGTTACCACTATCATTTCTGGACTACAAAGAATGGCCTTCACAAAACCATTAAAACTTGGAAGATCTCAACTCTTAAATGTATAATGTATTTCTCTGAACCTATGAAGCACTGTCTTTTGTAATTTCTGTGGGATGCAGTTAGAGGATGGGTGAGCAAATTTTGTATGATAAATGCATATAAGCATTCCAGGATCCCTCAACACTTGGGTGCCTTCAACTGTAGCACAATAAAGAAGGTTTTTTTTTTATTTTCCCTTCATTTATTATAGTGCACTTTTGGGTCCAAACAAATCAATCAAGCAAAAACATGTTGACCACTATCTGTTAGTTGAGCAAAGATATTGAACGGTTCTATCTATTGGCTACAGATATTGATATGAATATTTAATGTGAAATGTTTGACGAGGAATCTAAATTTAACTTGATATTATATTATATTTTTTAACTTGGATCTAATATCTTTAGGATAAAATCCAATACATATTCCTCAGGATCTCTTGATTTAAATGTGCAAAATCTTACTCATCCTTTCGTGAGCATCACATCTTCTTATGAGTCAGACTTTGTACCTTGTACTCTGAGTCTTTTTGGGGACTTACATTTAATAACATACCTAGAAATAATGCATCATACTAAAGTATAATACGATACACTATACTACAGCAGTAGTACTATAGTGGAGGCAATGAATGCTATTCAGCAAAGGTAGAACAGCTTATCAGATAGGGAGGATAAAGTACTTCTGCTGGTAAAGGTGACCCAGCAAAATTTTAGATCTTCACAGTTTTAAAATACATAACAATCATAACTTGTAGTTTTCTTTTCCTACAAAAATATTGGCTTCCTGTCCCTATGTACAAGAATCCTCCTTTCTCTAGTTTACAATTACATATTTTTTCCTTGTTTCTGAGCCCTTAGAAGCAGCATTCTGTAGGTTAAGTTTTCCACCTGCAGACTATTCAAAGAAATTTAGGATTTCTAGATCATACTCTTAAGAAGTCTTCAAGTCTCTGCCTATGTCCTAGTTTCAAGTCCACTCTGCATCTTTAGTATGTATTCCAGCAGCGCTGCCACTCCTTTTTTTTATTATTTCCCCAAAAATTATTGCAAATTTTTTGTAGGGATTTCGTGTAATTTATTATCTCAGTGTTTCCATGAGTCAATGAATCTGGGCATAGAGTAAATGAATCCTTTGTCCAGAGACTATCGGATTGAAATCTCATTTGGGTCCACATACTCATCAGAGGTCCAGGCTCATTTTCTAAGCTTATCTGGATTATTGACAAAATTCCTTTCACTGTGCTTGTAAGGCTAAGCTTACCTCCTTCTTGATGTCTGTCAACCAGGAACTGCTGTCAGCTACTGGAGATTGTCTGAGGTTCTCTGCCCGTTTGCTCTTTCAAGGCCTCCAGACAAATTGTCTGGTATTTCTCCTTCTTTTAGGACTGATCTATCAAATTGGGTAATGATGTCAAGAGAAAGTTTTTCAATTATTAAAAGTTAGATTATTGATAAATTAATAAGGGAATAATTCCTTATTTCAGTCACATCTT
Organism: Aplodontia rufa; assembly: GCA_004027875.1. NCBI lineage: Eukaryota > Metazoa > Chordata > Mammalia > Rodentia > Aplodontiidae > Aplodontia > Aplodontia rufa. Next base: position 42,810 of record PVKS010009422.1, read on the forward strand.
CTGCCCAAACACAAGAGAAGGGGATTATACAATAATGGAGGTTAGAGAACAGAAATTTGGGAGACTAATGTAGAATTGTGCGCATGAAGCCCAGTAAATTTACAAAACATAAAAAAAGAAGAGTCAGATGTGGATGAGAGCAAGGAGAAAATAAAGCTTGAAAATACATACAGGAAATCTTGAGGGAAAAGTGGAACCTGTGTCTTTCACTGTCTCAGCTATGGCTGTATAGGATCTGCAAAACCAGTCATCATCCCTTGCCGTGTGGCTCAACTATTACCTGGTCCAGATCAGCAGAGATGAAGGAAGGGATGTAGTGGGAGCTAGAGCAGCTACAAATCCAAGTGATGTCTATCCCCACAAGATGAGCAAACATATCAGTGACCACATGTGCAAGCTGCTGCAGTGACAGTGACTATCTTTCTCATTCACACAGTGAAAACAAGGCAGCTACTTCACTCCTGCCTCAAACTTTCAAAGAAATTTAACTTGTGACCAACGTTAATCAGCAGTCATTATAGTTGAAAAAATTCTAACCGATACAGTCAGAGCTTAGCTAAATTGGCTTGGTAATTAACCACCACAATTTACAAAGTGGGAAGAGAATCAAAAGGAGCCTATTTTGGGTAGGGACATTTAGGAGCCAAAAATAAATAATCTTCCAATAACACCAGACATCTAATAACTCATGAGCTCTCTGAGAAAGCAACAGAGTTCAAGATAGTGGTCACAAAAATAAGACAGATGCTTTTAAACAAAACTTGTAATTTTAGAGAAAGGATAGTGTATCTGTGAACTTCTATTTTTTATTTTTTCAAAGTCTTATATATTATATAGCAACAATTTGACAGCTTCCTATGTTCATGTTTGTTGGAAGAAAACTCAAAAAATATTGTAAAGTTATCATTTAATTTTATGTCTAGTTATTCGTGAGATAATATACTTTTTAATATAAATATGATTTGACCAATGTTTCCCTTACAGTCATGTATGTATCGCTTAACCATGGTGATACATTTTGAGCAGAGTAACCTCAGGCAATTTCAAACAGGTAAACATCATTCATATGCTTACCCCAATGTAGATAGCATGGTCCCCTACACACCCAAGCTATATGGTACATACCCTTCAATATGCAGTCTATTGTTGACCAAAATATCATTAAACACTATGTTATTGTGCATTGAATATAGTGTGTGTCTGCAACTGTGATAAAATAGGGGACATCATAACGCAGAAGTTATAGTCCATGATTTTAAGAAGTTATCTTCAAATAAATTATATCCTGAAAGCACAGAATTATGATTTTCTAAGATTCAAATTGTATCACTGATCTTTTCTAAAATGTCATATTCTGTTAGATAGGAAGATATATAAATATTTGCAGACATTGTCTTTCAGGGAATATTTATAATACTAGAAATGTGAAATGATAGACTTTTGGGGACTTCCTTATCTATGTCTTTTTTAAGTAATAAGACAGATTAGCCATTTGTTTAAAAAATTAGATTTATTTATAATTTTCATAGTACAATGTGATTTTTGTTTTGCTATGTTTTAACTATAAGTTTTCAAGTTAAGCATTATACAATGAATATATGTATTGAAACATCACACATTAACCCAATAAAGTGCATAAATATTAAGTTTCTATTCACTAGCTAAAATCAATTTAATTTAAAAACAAACAAGAGGGGGAGTGGTGCCCCAGAAGTTACAGCGCTTACCTGGCATTCACAAGGACACGGGTTTGAATCCCAGCACCATGTACTCAACAAAGTGTTGGAGCAAGGGAAGTCACGTGAAAAGCTAAATAAAATAGATTCTCTCTCTCTCTCCCAGTGTCCCTCTCTCTTAAAAAATAAACCAAAAAATTAAAAATTAAAAACAAGGAATGTATCCTAAATAGAGTTAAGTTAGGAAGAATAAGTTTGAGAAATCTCTTATTCAATATGATCACAAAGTGTTAGGAAGTGAATGTCAAGTATTATCACTCCTCAGATGATAACTATGTGAGGCAATATATGCTAAAGAGCTAAATTTAGTCAATAAAAATATACATATGAGGCTGGAGTGGTGGCTCGGTGGTTACGGCACTTGACTGGCATGCGCAAGTACATGGGTTCAAACCCCAGCACCGCATACACAACTAAGTGTTGGAGCAACGAAAGCCCTGTGAAAAACTCAATAAAAATTGATTCTCTCTGTCTCTCTCTCTCTCTCTGTGTGTGTGTCCTTCTCTCTTTAAAAAAATATATATACTTCAGGACACCATACTGTATACAATGAATAAATATAATTTTATCTGTCATTTTATAAAAATAATGTATAGAACTGGCATCAAGAGAGGAGAAAAGAGTGACAGGAAAGAGAATTGTTGAAATTTGAAGTATTGTCTAGATAATGAATTTAGTAGGAAATATAAGTGATTGTGAAGCCCTTAAAAAAATCCCTGACATATAAGCTCAAGTTCTAAGTCATGCAAGAGGCAGTCAATGCTTATTGTAAGGAATCAAGAACCAACTCTGTTCCATGCCCAGAGTTGATTCCTGGGCTAATCACTATGCATGTGGAAAGGTAGAAACACTGTTAAGTCTGAGTGTGCTTTCATGTTTAAGGAAATTTCAATATTTAATGGTCTCTTGGTGAAAGCTATTGTCAATTTATACAAATGCTATAGATAAAATAGGTGGGCAAAATAGTGGAGGAAATAAATAAAATATTTATACTGATATATAGAAAACTATAATTTTTGGAGTAGTATTTTCCTTTCCCAATACTGTGTATATTAGGTAGGGTTAAACATGGAAACAAATCAAATATTATCAGGCTAAAAATCTAAAAGGGACTTTGATGAGATGAGACAATTTAAATAGGTATTAATGCATACAAAAGAACAGAAGGACCATAAGAAAGGGCTAAGTTTTTGGAACATCTTATAGTTTGTTTTGCCTTTTTAAGACAGTTACGTACAAGGAACTCCTAAGTCACTCTGAAGAAAAGCTGTGATAAATGTGTTTATCTCAAACAGGAAAGAACTTGCCTAACTTGCTACAAGTGTTTGCAGGCTTCTAAGGATAATAGTATCCCAAAATTAAGGACAACTTTTAACCCTTTATGGATACAATCTGACCTTCACAAATTTTGTGATTTGGATTGTTTCTTTGGAGGTTTTTCTTTTCTAGTTCAGTTTGCTGGTATATCTTATTTATTTTTTAACAATATCCTTTCTACTTATCTTTTGTAAGGAACATCTTGACTCTTCTTTTGAATTCCTTATATTCTGTGTTTCTCCCATTTTTCACCTTGACCTAAAGCAGTGATTGAAATAGATCAAGAACTTAATAAATGTTTCCTTGAATTGAACATTCTCAGCCATGTTTTTATATTTGTGGCAAACTATGTAGTTTCTAGTCTCAGAGTTTATATACACAGGAGAACAAATTATTGACTTTAAAAGAACCTCACCCTCCACAAATCATTTAAATAACGGTGCCTCTCAAAGGCTACTAATCAAACTGCATGAAGAGTCATACATATTCATGAATCGTTTAATATTGTTCTTAATAATTGCACTGCTCTTTTTTTTATATAAAAATTCAATCTTTTTTCCTACGTATCATTTGGCAAAGATCTTCACTGAACAGAATGTGAGTGATTACCAACTCTTTCCTTGCTTTGATGTACAGTCTGTGCCTGAAGGAGGATAATCCAAAACATACATACATCCTTAATGTTGTGATTTTGTTTAAAAAATGATATGAATTTGAAAGATTATGCAGATAGCATCATTCAAATAACTTGGGCTCTTCCTATTTCCTGAACTTTTTTTTTCTCATTTGTAACTCTTTGTAAATTCTACAAACTCTTTAATTGTCCACAGTTATTCACCATCTATGCATGAATACCCATGTATCCAGGCTGAATAGTCTAATTATCAAGACTGATTTTTATTGTGAAGTTATAAGCACTTCATCTCTTCCTAATGTGAATCAGACCTATAATGGATGTTATGTGCTTTGTAAATGGTAATTAGATAAATATGAAAAAAAAAGAATGACTTTTAAGGGGAGACTGTAATGGCTTTCTGGCTTAGCAAATTAGAAGGGTTGCTTGTTACAACTGAGTGTTTATTGAAAATGTCTTTTTAAAAACATCAAATATTTTAACAGTTTTTTTTTTCTTTCTGAATAAAAACTGGATTGCTTAGCTTTTGAATGACAAGGTCGTACACTCTTCCTGATTTAGGCTTCGTTGCCTGGAGAGTTTGAGGAGAAATAGAGAGATGGGAAGAGTTAACTATACACATGGGATGATTTAAAAAGTTCACATAAAGAAATAAAGCAAAAGTTTTGGGAAACAGTGCGAAGTGTAGAATGCTGATTCCATTCTTTCCCCTTTTTGAACATTTTCTACTTGATCTTTCTTCTTCGTCAATGATGTCTTACTACTGATATATTTCTGATCTAGAAACTTTGTTTTGGAAAGTGATTTTGTTCACTACTGGCATTCATCAAGTTATGCTATAATAAAGATTACATTTGCTTGCATCTTTATCCTCGAGTTACAATAATAAGTTTCTAAAATTCAGTCAATGCAAGACAAATAGGCAACAAATACAAATTTATCCATCATATACTTAGATTTTTATCTCAGATGACTCTTACTTAAAGTTACCTTCCCTGGTGTACACACCTGAACTGTAGAAACTTTCCGTTGAATGTATGTGCTTGTTTGGGATTAAGTTGTATTCACATTGTCAGAAAACAAAACAGAAACAATAAATTAAATAATAATCATAAGAGAAAAATAATAACTATTTTAAAAATAGTGTCTGACTCATGCATATCTTTAAAAATATTTCCACTTTCCATTTTTCTCTGTGTGATATTTCCCTTATTCTTTTTTTATTGGTTCTCTTTTAGGTAAACATGCCATAACATTGTACAATGACTTAATCATAGAAACACGGAGTTTAACTTCTAATTCAGTCTCCAGTTTTTCCCTGCCCTTCCCTTTCTTCCACCTCCTGATTTCTTTATGTACATGATAATAGATTGTACATTGACATGATGATAAAAGCTTGGAGTACACCTTGTTTTAACCTAGTTCCCAGTATTTTCCCTTCCAACCTCCAGTTATTTTTAGATATATTTGGCCAGAGGATAAACACTGACATTTTTACAAAAGCATGAAGTACAACTTATTCTAATTCAGTCTCCAATATTCTCCCCTTCCCCATTCTCTTCACTCCTCTCTACAGAACTTTTTGTTATTTACTAATTTTTAATTAAGTGATTTGTTGGCATACATGTTGATGAGATTCACTATGATATGTTCATATATGAGCATGAAAAAGTTAAAACTGATTCATTTCATGAACTTTCCATATCTTATTCCTCTTTCCTCCATTTCCTTCCCTTTTGTCAATCCCTCTGTTCTTTTCCTTATTTTGGATTATTTTGCCCTTCAACATATCAAAGAGAAGATGTAACCTCTGTTTTTTTGAGAATGGCTTGTTTCACTTAGCATGATATCCTCCAGTTACATCTATTTGCTAGCAAATAACTTAATGTCATTCTTCCTTATGGCTGAGTAATATTCCATTGTGTGTATATACCATATTTTTAAATCCATTCATCAGTTGAAGGGCACTTTGGTTGATTCCATAGCTTAGCTATTGTGAATTGTGCTGCTATGAACTTTAATGTGGCTGTATCACCAAAGTATGCTGATTTTAGGTCTTTTAGATAGTTAAAGAGAAGTGGGATAGCTGGGTCAAATGGTGGATCCATTCCTAGTCTTTCGAGGAATCTCTATACTGCTTTCAGGAGTGGTTGTATCAGTTTGTAGTCTCATCAATCATGTACAAGTGTACCCTTTTCCCAACATTTATTAATGTTTGTATTCTTTATTGTTGCCATTCTAACTGGATTGAGATGAAATCTCAGTGTAGTTTTAATTTGCACTTCTATAATCTCTAGAGATGTTGAACATTTTTCATATATTTGTTAATCATTTGCATTTCTTCTTCTGAAAAGTATCTGTTCAGTTCTGTTGCTATTCTTTTCAGTAAATTTTACCTTATCAGCAAGAATGCATGGAGATAATTCAAATTTATGCATATTCTAAGAAAAAGTGGTTTATTTGCTGAAGAAGAAAAATTAACCTGATTCAACTAAGCAACTTGCCATTACATGTTTTATCTTCTTTTTAACTAAAAGGAGACATGATTAGAGAACATCTTTTAGTTATCCAAAATGGAGATAATTAACTTCACCCTATCATCAATTCTATAGAATCTGACCACACTTTCGAAGACATAGAGATAGATCTTTGGGGATAAAATATGAAGATATTATCACTGAAGTCATAAATAGAGTATTAAATACAAAGACTGATTTTACAAGGAAATACAGTATTTCAGATTCAATACTGCATAAAATCATGGTTTTGGTGATGGCTGTTTCAGGTTAAACAAAATATGAAAATAACATTCTATATAAAGTAAAACATCAACTATATTTTAAATATTTCATTAGCATTGGTTAAGGTATGGTTCAAATACTATTGTTTGAATCTTGAGTGTCCCCCAAAAGCCACATTTTAAAGATTTGACCTCAACTTGACACTTGTGTGGAGTGATGGGAACTTTTAGAGGTAGGGTCCAGTGAAGATACCAAACACCACTGAAAATATTAAGTATAATAATTATATGTATTTTTCAGGTTAATGTCATTAAATTTTTTAATTCAGTGAAAAATTCTGTAAACATATTTCAATGCTTGACTCTAGTCAAAGTTATTTCCCTCCTTAATAATATCATTTTATAAGAGAGTTTTCATGCCTCTTTTGATTGCAATATAGTGTCAATCTTAGGAATTCTTTTTTTTTTAATTGTTATGATTGCTGTTGATGGGTCACACTTTTTCCTTTAACACAAACATATGGATTTATTGTTTTACAATATTGGAGACAAAAAAATCCAAGAAGTATCTAACTAGGTTAAAAGCACTGTGTCAGCAGAAATAAGTTCCTTGTGGATACTATAAAGGATAATCTGTTCCCTGGCCTTTTCCAACTCCTATAGTTTTGTACCTTCTTTGGTTTGTTGACTCCTGTTTTCAAAGGCAGTACAGCAAATGTGGACTTCACACTGCATCACACCAAACCTAGTCCCATAGACCTTTGTTCTATGTAACACATAGATTTAGGATATTAAACACAGATATAAACATACTTTGTATGTTATCATCATATATGTATGATCTTGTGTATGTGTATATACACACTTACCAATGCAAAAACCTCAAATATGGACAACAAACACATACATATAATTAAAGTTCTCTAGATCACATGGATTGCTATTACATTATATTTTAAATTTTGATCTTAAAATTGTGTACACAGATTGTATTAACAGAAATAGAAATGTATGACTAAAAAGATATTATTTATCAAAGTATTTATGTTCAATAATGACAGGTTATTTATTGGATAAGACATTTATTCTGCACCCTCTCCCTCTATCATTTCTCTGAGTATTTAAGTATAGAAATACCTTAACTTAAAATGTAAGAAATTTCCAGTAAGTTTCCAGACTCTAGAGATAAATTATTTATGTTAACAAACTGGAAAGAGTTCATTTACTTTAATATTTATAAGAGAGATCAATGCCATACAATACAGTATTACTAAGCTCTTTAACTACTACAAAACATAGATTCAATTAATAGAATGTTAACTCAATAATAGTCAGCTATTTATAAATAATTGATACAAAAATTCAGATTTTTAAGGTTCTTTGGAGTATCCTTCTGAAGTGAACTGTTAAGCCATGTATTCTGCTTCCTCGATTCATTAAAAACATAATTGCAAAAAAAAAAATAGATTCAGTCTTTCTCACAGCAACTACATATTTAAAAACCATACCACATTGATTTTTCAGCCTTTGGAGATAATAAGGAGACTCATTATGCTATTAACTTTGAGTTCCTTGAAATATTGAACTGCAGAACGATTTAGTTCAAAGAGGTTTAATTGGCATGAGCTGGGCCATGCTTTTTAAAAAAAATATTTTGTGAGATGCTCACAATAATATTAATTACCAAAGCATGCATATAATACTTAAATAAAATTTAAAGCTTCAAATGGCATACAATTTGAGAATAAATATCTCAGTGAGATATGAATTAAATGAAATTAAGGTTATGTGGAAGTATGAGGAGCTCAATACAATTATTTTGTATAAAACCTCAACATTATGCTGGAGCGGTGGCTTAATGGTTATGGCGCTTGCCTGGCATGTGTGAGTACATGTGTGAGTACATGTGTGAATGAGTACACAACAACGAAAGCCACATGAAAAACTAAATCAAGGTGATTCTGTCTTTCTCTCTCTCTCTCTCTCTCTCTCTCTCACTGTCTCTCTCATTAAAAACTAAACCAAAACAAACAAACAAACAAACCTTCAATATTATTGACCAAGATGTGAATTAGGAATATGTCAGCATCTCTTAGTAATCGATTAGAATTTTTAAAACAGTAAAGGAGGAAAAACAAGAGATTATCTTAAGATATTTATTTTCAAGTGGTATAGAAATAAAACTATAATCAATATTACTATACTTTGCATGCAGCTACTTTCATATAAGTAAGAAAGCAGCTTAGTTGTTCATTTGAAAGGCTTTGCAGTTGCTTAACCAAGGACAATTATTCGTGCTCTCACAGCTGCCATTTGGCAGTCATTTAGCAATCGACACACTTTAAATTTATTTAAATACATATTAGGAAATTGCAAATGAATTAGCTCATATATTGAAGTTTATGTGCCAGTGAACTGAAAAGGATTTTTAAGTCTTATTTTGATCTTCATCACATTGAGAATCCTTCCAGCAGTTTATACAAAGTTCATAAATTCTTGCATGAAGTCCAAAATAGATATTTTAAGTTTACTTATTTTGGGGAAATTTTGTATAGCTGGTATCCATCACAGAGGCTTTAAAAAAAAATCATATTCATTTTCTAAATACTGCTGAAAATGTTAAATATAATATGTAGATGTATTTTTAGGTCAGTTATCCAGTTTTTAAATTCAGTTTAAAATGCTGCATATATCTCTCAATACTGACTCCAAGAAAAATTATTTCCTTCAAGGTGATGATTTCATAAGATCAAATTTTTATGCCTCTTTTGATTTTAAATTAGTGTCCATATTAAGAATTCTTTATTGTTGTTGTTGTTGCTGTTTATAATCCTTACTGATCCTAAATTATTCCACAAGGTAAAATTATTTTTAGTGTTTTACTGACTTAGGCTCATTTGATAGTTCAATGCTCAAAGCAAGTTGCTTTGATTTAATAGATCTTGAATAATTCAACATAATTCTTAGTAAAATGATCACTAATAGATAATAAAGTCTCAGTGCACTAGAGGCAGGATCCCAGGTGAAGATATTGGAATGCCTATGAAAGGCCCATCTCTATTCCAATGAGGCACATGCAATGAATACAGTATATGAAAATTCACCTGTGCTGGGATTTCTTTGAAAAATCGAAAACACAGAACACCTAATTTTTTCTCCAGAATTCCCTCTTTGAAGAAGTTTTCATTTTCTTTTTAATTCAATTGCTCTTTATAATCCGTTCTTATGTATCAGCAGGCTGTATTCTCAATAAATCTATTACCTCCCAATATCTCACACCAGGGGTGTTTGGTGTATTCACAGTTTTCATGTTTCAACATAAAGCACTGAATGTTTGGTGTGTAATTATCATTATTCATTTGAATCTTTATCAAGGATTCCCAACCAAATACCGAGCAACATTTTGATTGCAGAGGAGAAAATACATTGCAGGTTTTAATACTTCTATTAAAATAATGAAAAAAAAAGGCAAGAGAGACACATAGATTTTTAGCTGGAGGTAGTATATATTTGTTAAAATAAAGTAGTTCAGTGAAAACTGTTTTATTTATTTATTTTTCCCCTAAGTTTGACTTGAAGTCTCTTGCTGTTAGAATACCTATATTTCCTTCTGGATTTTGAGCTTTGTTCAAGCGGGAAGGAAAAAGGTATTCAATCTGAAATCAGCAAAGATGAATGAGCAGTCACCAATAATTAGAAGAGAAACGAGGAATACCAATAATCCCAAAGAATAAGAGAAGACAACATTAAGACTATTGGTGTACATATTCTCTCTTTATGCACTTAAGAGGATTCACAAATTTTCTGTTACTTTAGGTAAACTATCTTAGGATAACAAAATCTCTTACCTGATACAGCTTTTCTAAGCAATTATATAACCGGAAGTATTTTTCAGGTTGGTGTTCTTATATAAGACAATATATACTGAAAGTGACAGAGATATTAACAACTCAGTGACTCAAATCACTATGTAGTTTTTAATATTAAAAGGTATGAATTGCTCACATATGCACACAATCATATGTAAATCAGGAGCTAAAATAATGTTCTTTCATTACTAAAAAATTGAAAAACCCAATAGACAATTAATAATATAATATATCTATTAAAAATTTTCCCATGACATGTGGTGTGGAATTCTGGGGAGAAGGCATAAATTATTTATCTTAGATATCTGTACAAATATAAAGCAGCATGATACAGTGAAATTTGTTTCCACTCTAAACTACCTGTATAAACAAACTTTATCATATAATGAACTATAGGATGTGAACTATTATCAATTTCTTAAATTCAAAAATTGAATGAAAGCTTTTCCATCTTCATATTTGGACTTGAAATCATGGTGTCTCATTTGCCAGGGGGCATGATATTAAACTAAATGCCATTGAACTTCTGCCAAGAGATCAATATTCAAAATTATATTAGGTAGACAAAGGAACAAAAGAACATGATAAAAATTCATCATTGTAGGTTTTAAGCTTCTTTGTCTTTTAATTTTGCAGAACCAAGGATATGTACTTTTAATAGAGAAAGTTTTAAAGACTCATTTACAAAACTGAATCAAACCTATGATGATCTGATAAAGGAAGGTTTCTTTTTAAAAGCACCACTGTGCATTTAAAAAATAGCTTCAATTTCATGGCTGAAGATACTGTTCATTATCAGATGCAATGACCCTGAGAAAAGGGTCTATGTGATGTATTCCTTTTAGGACTTGATATCAGACCAATTTTTGTGTGTGAAAAGACTTACAGTACCAACTATGAGAAAACAGCAGAAATTTTGCTATTTATTTTATTTTCACCCATGTTTTACTTCAGTTAATCTCTTGGTTACATTAAATTTCAATAACAATTATCTTTGGTCATTACTTATATGATTATGTCTGACTCTTTTGGTTTGGTGTTTGTTATCTTTTTGATAAATTTAGATAAATATATAATATAAATAGATAATATAAAGTGGTACATTACTGCACATGCATATAGGAAATAGTATATTTTGTAATCAAGTATGTATATATTGTAATAAATGAGTTTGTTCATTCAAAAAATCAAATTCATAAAAAATTTCCCCAGAGAAGTCAAAACATACTGCTTCTGTATCTTGATAATTCATAAATAGACATTATAAAGGAATCAAATTTTAGTTGCATTCTTAATAAACTTTGAGCACAACAAAGTATTATTCTCTTTTTTCATAGTCCAACATTAATAACATTTATGATGCCGGTAGAATGAGAACTTAAAATGTGGCAGAGTTGTGGGGATAATCACTGAGGTGATATTATTTGAAGAGTCGTCTATGGCATAGTACAAAATTTGAATTGTATTATTTATCTTATTGTTTAGGAAATATAATTCATTCAGAGTTATATAATTAGCTTTATTTTCTAGAATTTCAAGCAAAACAGAAGCTTTATATAAATAGAAATCTTTGAATTCCCCTTCCTATACAATGGCAGATGAGAAAATCTCAAAAACTTTTATCAAAATAGTAAACTTAAGAGCCTTCATTCTGAAGATTGAACATGAGGCTAATCCACACGTTAAAAAGGAGGAAGCATGATTACACACTGATAAGTCATCAGTGAAGAAGACTTTTGCTGTTTGGATGGCATGTGAAGACAAGGTCACAGGGTTGGATAAATGAGTGTCTTATAAGGATTCAGGAAGCAAGGCTTTAAACCTGGTCAACTCACACCTTTGAAAGACATCCCCTAGGCAAAATTGTGACTTCATGAGGGGTCATAATAAAATCAACTACAGGAAAGCAAAAAGAAACACATAAATCTCTTGATAATGAATGGAGTTAAAGTAAATAAACCAAGGAAAGAAAGGAAGAGGGAAGGAGAGATTGGAAAGAGGAAGAAAGGAAGGAAATAATAACAGAAAAATAAAATCCTTTTATGATTGTATAAGTACAAACAACTCTACAAAAAGTAGCTCAGAGTTGAAAATATTTTCCTGCAAATGTCAAGATTTCCTTCTTTTTTAAAATATATGTAATATAATTATACATACACACATGCATATATATATATATATACACACACACAAATAGATTATCTTCTATATGCACTGGGGTTATATCCTGATAAACCCATTATAAATTGAAAGTAATCTATGTTGATAGTGCTTTTAACACTCCTAACCTACCAGACCTCATAGCTAGCAACACAACTTACAGTAAAGAATTCTTGGGCTGGAGCGGTGGCTCAGCGGTTGCGGCATTTGCCTGGCATGTGCGAGGACGCAGGTTCGGATCCCAGCACCACGTGCACAACAAAGTGTCTGAGCAACGAAAGCCACATGAGGAACTAAATAGAGTTGATTCTGTATTTCTTTCTCTCTCACTGTCCCTCTCTCTTTAAAAAAGAATTCTTTATTTACCCTTATGGTCTCCTGGCTGAGTGGAAGCTTCAGCTCTCTGCTGCTCCCCTGCATTGAATATGGTACTGCATCTAGCTAGCCCAGGAAAAGATCAAAATTCAGAGAATGGTGTCTACTGATGTGTGTGCATCACTTTCACATCGGTACTGAGGATCATTGTGTGTGTGTGTGTGTGTGTGTCTAGCTCACCTTTTTGTGTCTGTGGAGCGGGACCCAATGCCTTGGTCAACAATGGGGCCGAGGTCCCTAGTGAAGCTGGGTTCTCACTTGGCTCTCCTCTCTTACTAAGGGGGGCATCCCTCTCTGCCATCACTGTGTGAGCTTAGGGGAGGTGTGGTGCAGGTTATGTGAAACTTTCCTTCATATCCTCTTCGAACATATTTTCTTCTTTCTGTGTTTTATGCAAGTGCTATAACTCTCCTCTGGGTTTAGCTCTCATGAAGTTATTATTAAGCTCAGACATTTTCTCAAATTGGTGTTTCTTTTTGATGATGAGTGACAGACTCCTACTCTGCCATCCTACTGATGCCATGGACTCTGTAATTGTCCTGATTTTTCTTAATCAGTCAAAAGGAAATTTCTTGGAATGAGAGTTTTAATGAATATAAATTTTTAGATTAATTGTATTCCACTATATTGTCTAATTATGCTTATTGCTTTGAACATTTTTAATAATAACTTTTCATCAAACTAATGCAATCTTGATGTAGAAATCATTCAATCTAGCCAAAATTTGGCAAAATGCCTACCCAGTTCCTCTGCATTGTGTTTGATTCATTTTTGCTTTTTCCTTCCTACTAAATTGAAAGCATGTTTTGTCACATTCCCATCATCACTCCCTCCAGCACATACTACATTCTGGTTCCCCACCTCAGTGATTTTCATTCATTCAATGTTAAATGTTCTTTGTTAAATGAAAGTACTATAAACAATCATTCCTTCAGGTTGTCCAAATTCTGTTGTTATGAAATATAAGCATCTCTGAAATTTGGTCATATATGTTGTAGGCTATGTTTGAAATATAAGAATGCAGAGCCTCAATAATTTCATAGGTTTTCTCCATTTACTAGTTTTAGTCATGTATAGACAGAGAGAAGCTACATTACTACAGACTATGATGATTCCTTAAGTATCAAACTCCTGAAGAGCAAGTTTTCTTAATTCATGTTCTCCATGAGATTTCTAAAGTGTGAGTGAAGCACATAGTCAGCATAGGTGAATGATAATCATTTCCAGTAGCTTAGATATTCCAGGGTATTTTTTTATATTCACTAGGTCCAGTTTTTTCCCTTTTAGATAGGATAAGTATTTTTATTTATTTATTTATTTATTTTAGAAAGAGGGGATAGTGAGAGAGAGAGAGAGGGAGAGAGAGAAACAATTTTTTAAATTTAGTTTTTCATGTGGCTTCTGTTGCTCCAAGACTTTTCTGTTTATGCGGTGCTGGGGTTTGAACTTGCGTACTTGTGCATGCCGGGCAAGCGCTGTAACCACTGAGCCACCGCTCCAGCCCGGATAAATATTTTTTTAAAAGGCTGTAACAATGCATTAACAGAAGGCCTATATTAATGTAAAGTCATCTTTTCTATTTCCAAGATAATCTACTTTTGTGTTCTTCATTGAAGCAATATAAATGTACTAAGAACAAAAAATCATTTGGAGAAGGGAAGAAAGGATACAGAAATAAAAAAGAAGAATATAATTATAGTATCTTATATACAAACAGAAAATTTATTAACTTCTAAACAAAGAGTCAAGTGTACAATGAAAGAGTGAGTAAATCTGCTAACTTCCAAGTTAGTAAATATTTGACTTACCAGAAATGGAAAATCAATAAATGATTACTTATGCTATCCTTTCTTGAATTCTTAAAAATGTCTCAGACAGGGGCCTGAGCAGTGGCTCAGCGGTTGCTGCCCTTGCCTGGAATGCACTAGGACCCAAGTTCAGACCCCAACACCACCTACACAGCGTACACAACGAAGTGTGTTGGAGCAGTGAAAGCCACATGAAAAACAACACTGTCCCTCTCTCTCTTTAAAAACAAAAAAAATGTCTGGAGTGGTGACTCAGCAGTTAAGGCGCTTGCCTGGCAAGCGTGAGGACATGATCTTTTATCCCAGCACCACCTATACAAGTGTCTGAGGAATGAAAGTCACACGAAAAACTAAAATAGAGATTGCTCCTCTCTTTCCTTTCTCTCTCTCTCTCTCTCCCCCCTCTTTCTAAAAAAAAAAAAAAAAAAAAAAAAAAAAAAAAAAAAAAAAAGAACAAAAGGTCTCAAACAAAAATAGTTGTTTTCTTGTAGTGTGGAGTAAATAAAGAAATTCCAAAAAATGAGCCATTGCCTTTCTCTTCGCTGTTTTCAGGTTTACTGTGATCTCTTAATTAACCTACCTGAAACCTTTGCCTCCCTGAATAACTATTAAAATTTTATTTGTAAAATAACTTAAGTTATTTTCTTTATTCCCAGGAAGAAAACATTTGCTTAGTTTACAATTCTCTTCTCCTCAGAAGGGAGTCCTTTATTATATGGATCAGTTTGTTAGAACTTTTTGGTCAAGGTCATATATTTTAAAGAAATTTGTAAGACTAAATATTATATTTTATTTATCATGAAGATCATCACGTAGCTAATATAGAAAAATAGCAAGAATATAAAGAAAACTTTCCTTAGAAAGTGATTGAAGATAAACTTTATCCAATGAAAACAAGTAGAAAAAATTTTAGGAAAAAAACTGATAAAATTCATGTATTGTATATAATTACTTATTTGATATTAAATCAAAGCTGTTAATTTGAACATCAAAATTATAGTAATTTATCATACATTAAAGCTATGATTACTTATGGATATGCAACAAAGTAATGAGTAAATAAACAGGAGAGTGTAAGAAAACCTTTGCATTATTGAACAACATAGACTTATACATAAGATATAATCTTATAAATTTTAGGAAATAGTTTGCAATCCCAAACAATAACTTCATATGAAAACAACAATTGAATGAAAGCACTTTAGGAGACATAAATTTGCCTATTGTCAAATTACCATCCTGCAGGCTACTTTACCAATACTGAGTAATCGTGACAGTATATGCTCCTGATGAGACCTAATATGAGGGAAATGAGTGGTGTCACCCAGGGAGTATTATTGCCAACCATGTTTAAATTGAGCAAATAAAACCTACAGACATAACTCTCATAAGAAATGCATTGGATTGTGCCACCCTAAGAAACCACACATACAACCAAAATATAAGAACTTTAGTTGTGATAATGTCATTAAAATTATGAAAAATAGCTTTTATTCTTAGAGGATGCTTGCTAAATACTTCAAGGAATAGTTATACCACAAACAGCTTACAGATGGTTTAGTAAAACATATGCATGCCCCCACATCCTCACACTAGACATGTACATATAATAAATGAGATTACAATAAGGCATAGATCAATATAGACAAAAACAGATGGAGAAATGTGAGGAATGATAACAAATGTGATCTTTACATGAATATAGTGCTTTCTAAATAAATGTTGATGTAAACTTCTTGAGATATAACATTGTAATTCTTTCAAATACACTTGAAAAGCTAATGTCACTTTATTTCTTTGGAAATCTAAGACACTGTAGTTAAAATACATATATTCTATAGAATTTACAGTATAACATACTCTAAGTTTAATATGTACAACAAAGTATCAAGCACTAACAAATACTTTGCTATCTCATCCCAGGTAAATAATGAGAATCAAATATAAAATTTTTCAAGAAATACCTCATTCATAAATTCTAATTATACAAAATCAATGTACAAATTAAATTATTTTAATTATTTGATTAAGTTGAAGAGAATTTAATTACAATATTAAAATAAATATGGACATATTTTAAACTAATGGGGGTAACTTTTCAGTTTGAAAATCCTGACAAAAATATACATTCAATTAAAATATATTCCACATGGATTGTGTTTTCAATTTTATTGAAAATATGATATAGATGACTATCTGAAGCTTGTTCAGAAGTTAAAGAATTTTTGTCACTAAATTATGAATTAAAATAAATGAAAAATTACTATGCATTAGTTCCTTAAAAGTCCTATTTTAATTAATCAGTATTAATCAGTGGTGATAATGAATCATAAATAAAATCCCACCAGACAGAACCTTTTGTCTTGAAGAGGGAAATGCAGTCATGATCTATTTTCAGCTAGAAATGCTTTTACACAGTCTGTAATCTGCCAATGTTCTCTCTCAGCTGTCAAACACAATGGGCAGATAGACGATTAGAGCCTACTGATGTAGTCTAGGAGGTTGAACTTCTCAGACAGTTCAAAATGGGGAAGCTTGACATGGACTGAGTGCCAGATATCCTCCCAACCCCACAATGCACCACATCACTTATCTTCACATGAGGCTATGCAGGCTCCCTTCAAGAGCTGGAAACTTGTGTTCAAACCATGGGCTGCTTTTTCGATTTGCTTTATGGATAGAATATGGTAAAAATGACATGGCAGTTTAGAGCCTAGACAATAAAAGACTTTGCATTTTCTATGTTTTTCATTCCAGAACTATGTTAGTGCCAGAATTACAAGCCCAAACCATCTTGCTGAGGATGAAAGACCACATAGATGAGAACTGAGTAATCCCAGAAGAGGACATCCTAGACCAGCCATGCTTAGCTGATCCCAGATCAGTCAACACCCAGCTAATCCCCAGCTGACCCTAGTTACATAAGCAAGTCCAGGAAACAACAGCCTTCTCTGACCCAGAAAAACAGAACTGTGATTGGAACCGTGTTACTAGAAATAATAGATGGAAGTTCCCCTGAATCTCTAAATTTGTGCTGATTTGTTATGCCACAACAGCTGACTAAAATGTAAATATCAGGGTACTTCTGATGATCGACTGAATAATATTGTACATAGTCTAACTTTCCTGATGTTCTTTTTATTATTTTACGGATATGTATACACATGTTAGGGGACCCGGAAAGTTCTACCAGTACCTATATAATAACTTGCACTTTTCAAGTTCATGTTCAACCCATTCCCAGATATCATTTTAATGGATGATTTTCTGGGACCACTTCCAGCACCAATTACTGACTAAGCCTGCTCTTCACAAGAAAGGGGATGTATCACCAAAGGGGAAAAATCATGGGAAGTGCAATGAAGATTCTGTCTTAAAAATGCGAGTATAATAAAAAAAAATCAACACAAATAAATCACCTCCAGGCTAAAAGTGGCATGGTATGAAAAGTAAACTGTACCTGTAGTAGAGGTCCATTAACCTGTACCTATGGCTATCCATAAGAGAATGTAGCCACTGTCAATCTTGGACCTGCAGAGGGATATTGGGGAATAAATTGCTTGAAATTATTTGAGCCTAATGCCCCATCTCTTGCAGTAGCTTCCAGTTGGAGAAGCCTACCAGGGAAGTAGAAGGAAAACTCCCCTTCAAATTAGTCTATAAATATCAGATTGTCTGAGCCATAGGCAGAGTGATAATAGATTTGAAAGAACAAACAGAGAATATCAGCATGATCATTTCACAAAAATCACATATTTAAAATGACTTGTGTTGCTCCTTCTGTTCTGAATAGTGGTGTTGAAATTTCCAAGAGTTTTTCAGTTTTTATATGAAGCATATTAAGTTAGTGTGATGGCTGACATACACATCAAAGGGTGGAGAAATAAAGTGGTGTGTTCAATGAAGGTCATTCAGTTTTCAAATGTTGAATAGTGATTACATGCGTAAAATAATATAATCTGGGGATGGAGTGGTGGCTCGGAGGTTACGGCACTTGCCTGGCATGCACAAGTACACGGGTTCAAACTCCAGCACCTACGTACAAAACTAAGTGTTGGAGCAATGAAAGCCATGTGAAAAACTCCATAAAAATTGATTCTCATTGATTCTCTTTCCCTGTCTCTCTCTCTCACTGTCCTTCCCTCTTTAAAAAAAATAATATAATCTGAGCACATATAATTTAATGTAAGATATCAGATAAAGATTACTGAGAAAATGACACTCTACCTCAATAGAAGAAACAGGCTCTGAAAGTGTGGCTTTGACTTGTGACTTTTAGCTGTTGATAGATATTCTAAATGTAATTCTATTATATGCAACTCAAAATATAGGGTTAGATCTCACAGCACAGATGAAGGAAGGTGTTAACAGAAGAAGGCAAAAATTGCACAGATGTCTCCAGTGAAAAGAAAAGAAATACAGTCTACTGAGTTAGAGCTGTAAATTCTGTTGTATTGCAAACTATTGATATAAAATTCTACATACCAAATCCTAATGTACAGTGCAGAGAGATAGAGAAACATTTAGACTGTTTGTGAACTGACATTAACTTTATTTACAGAATTGAAGGGCAGTCTTATTATTTTTATCATCTGTTTTAAATTTCAAGAGAATTATCTTAAAAATTGGCGGTGTATGTACATGTAAGTGCATTTAGGTGTGTATTACGCCTTCCTTTTTCTTTCTCTAATTCATTCTCAAAAATAAATGGTACATTTTGTTTTCTGTTTATTACCAGATTCAATTTTCATGGTAGCACTTGTACCAATGGATGAGTGGAGAGCGATGAGCAGTAACAAAGCAGGTATTAAGAAACAGATTTGGTATCAAGTACATGTTTGATCCCTTACTTTCCACTGTATCGATTGCTTTGAGGAATTCATATAGCCATGAAATTTGAATGTCTTTCCATGTAAACTTACTATTCTACTTTACAGATTGGTTATGAGGACTAAATCCAACAATATAAGATTAGTAAGGTTTTTTCAAGCATAAGGGACAAAGCTCAACTAAAATTTTGCTTCAAAACCCCTTAGATTTATTGGCTGAGACACCTTCATTGATCTGTTTAAAAATTGCCCTTAGGAACAGGTGGTATAAGAGGCTCAATGTTGTTATGATTGGTCTCTGCTCTGATTTCCCTTAGCCTGGCTTCATTCACTGGTAGGATTTCTCATTATAGGATCAGAGGGTTGCCTGAAAACCTAGGGTTTCATGTATCCTTTCAACAACTCCAGGAAAGAAAAGAAACAAAGAAAGAGAGGAGGGGGGAGAGAGGGAGTGAGTAGGGGGGAGAAAAAGAAATGAATAAAGGAACAAGAGAGATTCTCTTTTTCAATAATTCATAAATATTTTAATTTTCACAGTGTGAATACACATGCCCCCTCAAAAGCTACATTAAGAGGCTGGAGTGGTGGCTCAGCTATTGAAGAGCTTGTCTGGAATGTGTGAGAATGGGGTTCAAACACCAGCACCAATGTATACAACTAAGTGTTGAAGAAACAAAGACCAATGAAAAAAAAAAAATAAAATTGACTCTCTCTCTCTACCTCCCCCCTCTCTCCCTGTCTCACTTTAAAAAAAAATCTACATTTATTTTGATTTTGTTCTATTTAATTCTGATTTTCATATTATAATAACCAAAACCCAATATGTAGCGGATTCTTAGTACTAAATGTCAACTTCAAAATGGTGATTTTCCTCATTTCCAATAGAATTTAATTGTATGCCCACATCCAGAATGTAAAGTATTATTTCCAATAACTTCACTTTTCTGGAGCAAGTGAAAGTAATATTGGGAAAGATAAACACAGATAATGTACCCCTTAGTTGAAGGTTACCTTTAATTTGGGGCTAAATTTTAGTGCTCTCTTAGGCATTACGTGTGTTGCATAAAGTTTAGTTGCTGAGTTAAGATTTCAGTTGAGTCTTAAAGGAACATTGGAACAGGTAAATAAAATGTCCAAGCAGAGAAGGTAAGGGGATGCATTTCAAACAGATGTTTCAGGATGAACAGATATGCAAATAAAAAGTGACATTAGATTTGTTGGCAAATGTATAGCTAAAGTTCATGATAATGCGTATGGATCAGACAAAGAGAATGAAAGGAAATAAAGGTGAAAATAAATGATAAATTAAATCTGAAAAGGGCCTTGAAAAATCACGGTTTGAGAATTGTTACAAGATACCTCTGAAGACTTAGAAAGCAGATTCCATAGAAAAGTATGTGGAAATGCCACAGTGATGAAATAGGCACCATCATGCTATTTTGACATTATGTATGATGCGGAATGAGGTTGTCATAGTCATCTTATAATTAGAGACTTGTAAATTCGTAAAATCTATTTATCAGGGTCAATGTTGAAAGCAATGCTTTTATGTACCGGAAAATAGAGTAGGAAAGTAAAGGATGAAAATAGCAAGTAAGAAGTTGGAAAAATAGGACACAAGTTCAGGAGAGAGATCAGAACAGGAGATAGGAAAGTCATAAAAATAATGGTTACTATTTATAGTCTGTTTCTTGTGGGTCAGAGAGTTGCCAAGGCGTTATCTTTTGTAATCCTCAAAATCTTCAAAGTAGAAAGATTGCCCTTTTAAAAATGAGGAGATTAGTCTGAAAAGGATTAAGAAACTTGCCCAGAGTCACACAATCAGGAAGCTGCAAAATTAGTGAGCAGCTTAAACAAGATTGCATACTTAGACT
>PVKS010009423.1:0-55416 GCA_004027875.1 Aplodontia rufa
AGATCTAAGGGTCGATTGTCTCCACTCATCTGTGGAGGTGGGGTCTAGACCCTGGACAATGAGAAAGTTGGTCTAGTAGCATGAGTTAAATCCAGATAAGATGTAATGCTTTACAATCTAATACTTTTTTTAGAGTTACAATGGGAAGGGGAATGGAGGGATAAGGGAGGGTAATTGGGGGGGCACTCCTGGGGATAATTGCAATATCCAGAATATATGCATATTTTATACACATTTTATATTATTTTGTTAAAATCTTGTAAGGTTGCTCAAAATAAAAAATTAAAAAAAAAAAGAATAAGGCAATGAAGAAGGCTATGTCCTCTATCACAGAGTAGTCACAATTTGGAGGATGGGAAAGATAATTAAACAGCTACAAGATACCAAAGTTCTGTGATTTGGGGGTGAGCAATACACAAAGAATGTGCTGGGACACAGCAGATATGCCAACCCAGTGCAATGAGTGAGGGACAGGAGGAGGTGGAGAAGAGGGTCAAGAAGAGCCTCCAGGGAAAGCCACACAGGCTCTTCAAGGCCGAGCAGGATTGGCTGTGGGCTCTGCAGGGTTGGCAGAAAAGAATCTGAGGGAGAAGGAAGAGTTTGGAGCCTGTGATGCACAGCACGGAGGCATGAGGCCAGAGGCACAGAGGACACCTTGACATCTTGCTAGGGACTCGGCCTTCTCGATGAAAGCTCAAGAGATTAAGTGCTAAGATCAGTATTTTGGAAAGAGGTCCCTAACTGCTCTGTAGAGAATACCTAAAACCAGTATCTGAGCTGGAAAGCCCAACTAGATGCCACAAAGTCCCTGACATATAATGTTTTATTTATTTTACCTTGGGAGAGTTCCCATGGGAGTCTTACTTCAGTCTAACATCCATAGCAATGCAATTCTCTCTCTCTCTCTCTCTCGCTCTCTCTCTCTCTTTCTGTGTGTGTCTGTCTGTGTGTGTGTGTTCCAGGGCCTTTTTTATTTTGAGACAAGGTCTGACTAAGCTGCCCAGACTGGCCTTGAACTTGTGATCCTCCTGCCTCAGCCTCCCAAGTAGCTGGGATTATAGACATGTGCCACTGTACCCACCTGGTGCTCACAAAATTTCCCAATATATAGACTATGATTACAAAAGAAGAAGAAAACTTGAACCCTCTAGCAGTAATAGCTACCATTTATGGGACAGTGACTGTGTACTTAATACACCATCCTTCAGTATTGACCACAATCACATGGAGTAGACAGACGTTTCTATTCTCCCCATCAGACAGATAAAGAAACTGAACTTCTGAGAGGTGAAGTAATGCATCCAAGACTTCACAGCTGGTAAGGGATATTAATGAAGCTGGAATCGAGGCCTTTGGAATCCGATAGCTACATCCTCAACTATTTTGTTACTTGATTGAAGGGAAAGGACAGCTGGCAAACTGTGAGTGACAGGAAGCAGACACCAGGTATGGTAAAGATAGCAGGCTGAACATGTTTGATTTTACTCCCTCCCAAAACCCCACTAAAATTACTATAAACAGGTATAAGTCTGCTGAGATGGAAAAAATGGGAGGAGAAACAATAATGTGATTTTGGTAGTTAAATGTGCAGGTGATTTAACAACTTAGAGAATAATGATTGCTAAGTTAGCATTGGGGAAAGCAGAGGATCAAACCCATTTATGTGGGGGCTGGACCAGTGGCTCAGCAGGTATGGCACTTGCCTGGCATGCGCAGGTACTTGGGTTCAAACCCTAGCATCACATACACAACGGAGTCTCAGAGCAATGACAGTCATATGAAAAACTAAATAAAAAGTTGATTCTCTCTGTCTGTCTCTCTTTCTCTCTTTCTCTCTCACTGTCTCCTCTTTCTTTAAAAAAAATTATGTGGAAAATACTCATATGAGAAACATATCCATCAAGATGATGTCCAAATAGTAGTACTTCTAGAAAAAAAAAATAATGAAGAATGTGTTAGTCAGCTTCCGGTCACTATAACAAATACCTGAGATAATAAACTTTCAGAAAGAAAAGGTTCATATAGGTGCAAAGTTTTAGATATTTCAATCCACAGTTGGCCCTGTTGCTTTGGGCCTATGGAAGAACCTCATGGTGGCGCATGTGGCAGAGCAAAATCACTTGCCTCATGGCTGGAAGCGAAACAAAGAGAGAAGAAGAGACTGAGGGTCTCACAATCTTGTCTTTAAGGGCAGTCCTCAATGACTTGAAGACCTCCCTGGTGGCCCCACTTCCCATGTTTCCACCACCCCTGAAAAGCAGCAAGCTGGAGATGAAGGATTTACCCCATGCAATGTCCTTTGTTGAACACTTAAGATTCAAACGGTAGCAGAGAAACAGGTAATCATTCAAGAATATTTCTGAGAATTCAAAGGGCTTACCAGATGTCCAACATGAAGGATGAAGATAAATCTGCATTTATGAAATACAAGAATACTGGGGTTAAATGAGAAATCTTCTAAACTTTGAGTAATAAAAATTGGTCATATAAAAAGGTTCTGGAGCCAAAATGGCCTTAGACTTCTCAATAGAAACACTAGAAGCTGGAAGACAATAAAATATTTTTTTCCTTCTCTTTTGGGACAATGAAGTATTCTAAGTAAAAAATGAGTTCTAACCAAGAATTCTATTCCCAGCCAAATAAGCACCCCAGAGAGTAAAAGGAAAAAAAAAGGACAGTAAAATAAAAGACAGTTTTAAGCTTTGACCTTCAAGGTACCAGAAAGTTTATTTTCCATACATTCTTTTCAAGGAAACTATTGAAGGATGTACCCCAGAAGGACAGTGATGTAAGTCAAGAATGAAGAAGATATGGGACCTAGGAACTAAACTAAGAGGGAAGGAAGGAAACGCCCAAGGCAGAAAGGAGAGCCAGGCCATTGAACAGCCATGCACTTGCTATCTAGAAAGCAGTCAGTCAATCATGGTTTGGCAGAAGGTTACGAAGAGACTTCCTAGAGAAGAAGACTGTTGGAACACCCCATGCACTAGATTCACTAAATGGAGATTTGAACCATGCTATATAAAGTATGATTCATCAACAGGTGCTGTTAATGAACTGCTTGTTCTAGAATTGTATTTTTATTATATTTTATGAAAATATCTGTCTATAACAAACTAGAACTTTTTGGGAAAAAAATACTCATTCATTACAGATAGATTGAGAAACATTGATTTAGATAAGGAGTTGAATCAGAAATAAATATACAGAAAACTGAAGCAAATTTTAAAGCAAACAATTATTAACAAGAAGAAGATAAAAAAATGTGCAGCAAAAGGAAAGTAATTATAGTTTTCTACATGGCTGAATTCTGAATAGCAATATAAAGTCATAATAATAATGTAAACACTGAATATTGATTTAACTAAAATGATGAGAAATTATCTTGGGAGAATGGGAAGACAGCATGTATAGTAGAGATGGGAAAAGGCAAGAGTTAAATCCTCATCTTCCCAAAGAATCGAAAAGAGAATAAGAGGTGAAGGCACACAACCATGTTATTTATAGATATGGAAAGACAATTTTTAATCAGGTAAAAGATATAAAAGTGGTTCCCCGTGGGGAAGAGGACATAGGAGCAGGAGCAAGGCAGATGGGGACTAGTTTTCCTAGCAATCCTTGCAGAACTGGTTGTCTCTGTGAACTGTGTGCTGAATAACTCTAATCAAAATCAAAATCTCTAGCCTGGGGCCAGTTAGTATTGTAGCAAACAATTCTGCATCCATCTCAATAGGTAATAAAATTACTTAGGCCTTGAGGTTAAAGACTATCACATAATCCAATATAATAATCAAGGTTCATAGGGGAGGCTATGTTCTAGGTAATCTACTTAACACAACAGTTGCCTATGCAGTGTATTCCAGAAAGAACTCTCTCCAAAATGGTTTGGGGGTAGGGGAAGACATAGTACTTCAAGGCAGTAATCCTTAACCAACCAGAAGTATCATATTCCAAACCAAATCTTTACATCAGGGTTCCAGCTAATAAATGGACAACAGACCTTCAATGTCAAGCGATTAGTCTGAGTCAAAGGTTTTAAGAACAGGAGGTTTGGGGGCCGAAGTGGTGGCTCAGCGGTTATGGCGCTTGCCTGGCATGCATGAGGACATGGGTTTAAACCCAAGCACCACATACTCAACAAAGTGTTGGAGCAATGGAGGTCACATGAAAAACTAAATAAAATTGAATCTCTCTTTCTCATTGTCCCTCTCTCTTTAAAAAAAAAAAAGAAAATAAAAAGAACAGTAGATTCAGTGACTACTTTTGACAAGTTTAAATAATTCTTTTTTTTTCTTTTCTTTTGGTACTGAGGATTGAATCAAGGGTGCTTTCCCGATAAAGCATATCCCCAGGCCTTTTAAATTAATTAATTCAATTCATTCATTTGCTTATTTCATTTTGAGACAGGGTCTGACCAAGTTGCTGAAACTGGCCTTGAGCTTGCCATCCTCTTGCCTCAGCCTTCTGAATCACCGGGAGTACTGGCAGATGCCAGTTTCAAACAATTCTTGAACACACATTTACCTATATCTGTATACTCTGAGACATAGATTCTTAGAGATGAAGTTCAAGGGATGTTTAATTAATCCTCTATTGTACCCCGAAAGGAGGATGTCCCTCCTGTAGTCCCTTGCATGTTGTCCATCTGGTATTTTGTACAGGTTTCTACAGAGCATGAATCTATCCTCAGCTTATCAAGGTTTACAGATGGCCTGAGACTATGGTCCATATTATTATCATTAGGCATTGTTAAGCTTCCTGCTGCAACCTGGCCACTGGAACAAAGACAGATACTGCCTTCGCCCTGAGGGACTCTGCTTTAAATAGATGGCGGGAGTGATTCAAAGAGAAAAGAAAGAACACAGAGACTAGAAAGGCAGCACCATTTTTATCCTTGTTTCTTTGGAAGAGATAAGGTGATTTAAAATGCCAGAGAGGGCATGTCTTTGTTCGCAGAATGGTAAAATCAGAGACTTTAAGAAGATGAAAGAGCTTTGGAGACCATCCAATCCATGAGTGCTGGGGTACAAGAAGGACGAACACCATCAGTGTGCGTGTGTGTGTGTGTGTGTGTGTGTGTGAGACTGTGCACGTGTGTAAATGCTTCCTGTGTTTTCCCAGGAGAAGGGTCCTAAGTGGTCATCAAATTACCAAAGCATGTGTGCCTTTGTCTAACCTAATTCCCATGGGATAGGGTTATACATTTTAGAGGTAAGAGAACTCAGATTTCCTGCATCCCTTGTTATTTTGCAGAACAGAAAGAAAACCCCAGGAGGAAAGAGGATTGACCCAAGGGCAACTGGAAACTTGTGGCAGAGCTGGGAAATGTCCCCTGCCTTTCAATCCCAGGTTGGGGACCCTATCTTGCTGCCTCTGTCTGTTTGCAAATCACTATATTGAGCTGATTCCAATCATTTCAAAAAATGTCAGTGACTTTTTATGTAAAATATATTTCTGCCCCCTTGTCCAAACCAGAAAACTGGGCAACATCCCTGACCTTCTTCTCCCCTCAACAAGACCTTCCCCTGCATCTAATTGGTCATTAAATCTCACCTGTTGGGGCTGGAGTGGTGGGTCCGCAGTGACGACGCTTGTCTGGCATGTGCAAGGAAGCAGGTTCAAACCCCAGCACCACTTACACAATGAAGTGTCGGAGGAATGAAATTGATTCTCTCTCTTTCTCTCTCTCTCACACACACACTGTCCCTCGATCTTAAAAAAGAAAAACAAAATCTCACCTGTTTCTTTCCCCAGGTACCTCCCACCTCTGCCTCTGACTTTATCCACCTCCTAACTGTTAGGCCGGCTGGGGGCGTGGCTTCAGCCAAGACACTGAGGCCATGCCTGCTGGCTAAGGGGCAGGGCAAAGGGCAACTTGCCCTCGAAAATAACAGCCAATTGGGATGCTGGCGGACAAGCCCCAATGGATTGATTGACACACCAGCCAGTCTCTGAAGGACCAAGCCCATCATGAACTTCCAGTTAGCCAGCAAAACCAGCTGCCTGGCGAAGGTCCAACGCCATTTTCCCTGCATGCCCTCATCATGGCGGCGCAGGTGAAAATGGCCCGAGAGCAACAAATCCCAATAAACATCTCCGCCTGAATTTACACCAGTATCATTATCCTTTTTTCTGATTTTACACTAACCAGATTTCTTTGAGAGGTTGTCTAGCAAAAGATTTAAGTAATTCCGAATCCAATTAAACGACAAAAAGATTTGTTTGATCTAATCAAGTGCCAGAATTAGCCACAACACAGGATAAGAATTGAAAGAAGTTAAGAAAAACAAGGGTTAATGGTGAAAACTTCTAAAAATTTCAGTGGCAGAAAATCCCAGTACAGATGTCCTTCCCTCAGTATTCCTGGGATATTGGTTCCAAGAAACACATCCCTCCAACCCCCCACCCAGCAGATACCAAATCCATGGATCCCTAGATCCCTTATAAAAATGATGCAGTATTTACATATAACCTCCGTTCATCCCCCATATGCTTTACATCATCTCTAGATTACTTTAGAACCTAATGCAGTGTAAATGCTATGCAAATTGCTGTTATACTATATTGTTTAGGGAGTAATGACAAGAAAAAAAGTCTATACATATTCAGTACACATGCAATTTTTTTCCCAAATATTAACAATATGCAGTTGATTGAATCTTCAGATGCAGAACCTGCAGGTTTATGGAAGCAGATGGCATGGTCATCGAGAGCACCCAATGACAATGGAAGGTAGTACCTGACTCTAGAAAAGAACCCAGCGTTCCCCAGGAGCTTGGATACAATCATCCAGTATGTGGTGCCGGGTGCCATCCAAGATCATGCTTTCAAAGAGCTGATTGATAATAATAATGTTTTGTTCCTCATTTTTTAACCTAGTGCTTGCCTAGAACTAACTGGAATCATAGGTGTGCACAGGCTAAATGTGTTATTTAAAATGCCCTTGCTGGGCTAGAGTGGTGGCTCGGCAGTTACAGCACTTGCCCAGCAGGCACAAGTGCACGGGTTTGGACCCCAGCACCCACGTGCAAGCTGGGTGTCTGAGCAATGGAGGCCATGTGAAAAACTCTAGGTAGAGGTTGATTCTCTCTGCCTCTCTCTCTCACTGTCTTTCTCTCTTTGAAAAAAAAAAAAAAACTTCAAAAAAAAAAAAAAGAATAAAATGTCTTTGCTGTGGTGCAAGCTTATAATCCCAGGGATTCAAGAAGCTGAAACAGGAGGATCGAAAGTTCAAGTCCAGCCTGGTCTACTTAGCGAGGCTCTGTCTCAAAATAAAAAGGACTGAGAATGTAGGTCAGTGGTAAAAGTGCCCCTTGGCTATATTCCCAGTCCACTCCCCCACCCAAAAATAAATGCCTTTGTTGGTCAGCTATCTCCACAAGAACTAAAGAAATCAGGTGAGAGGCCACAGCACCTGCTTTTAGTATAACCAAGGGAAAGACTACAGAAGAAGGCAGGAAGGAAAATGTTGAGCTGTTGCCCCTCCTGCAACTCCAAGCAGTGGAGCTTGGAAGGAGATGGCTCACATGCGGGGGAGGGAGGGAGAGATAAGTCCAGGCCTTAGACTTGAAAGCCAGCCTCAGGCCCATCGCGGTGAAACTGTGACCCCAACAAGGACAATGCCTGCAGACTGAGTCCTGGGAACTGGGTTAGGCCAAGCCACTAAGTGTCTCCATCACCCCTCCTCCAGCTTCTGGTGGCAAAGTAGGAAGCATAGCTTCAACTGCTAGGGAGCAGGGCACCTGACCCCAGTGCCAGGCTCACCACATTGAGACCCAGCACCTGGTAGACACTGAAAGCCTAGTGTGCAATCCCGAGCTCATGGAGCTTCCCGAATGGCCTCAGGAAGAGACCTGTGCGCTGGTGGGACAAACTGGAGCTTTGGCCCCCATCATTTGCAACCTGGGCATGGGCTTGTCATTGTGCATGCAGCTGTGAGACTCAGGTGCCACCCAGCTCAGTGTCAGCCTTGGAGGCCAAGGGACGTTCTCCACTACCTCTCCCCAAACTTTGGGCAGCACAGATATCACCAGGCCAGTGCTCACAGATGGGACTCTAGATGGCCCAGGACCAGGCAGAGACCTGCACCCAAGTGCAGTCATGTCACAACCTGCATCACTGTGGTTTATGACATGGGCCTTGGTGTACCCTGAGGCTCTGCAGGTAGCCGTGAGATTCCAATGCAACCCAGGAAAGCATCATCCCAGGTGGCCAAGGGACTGCCTTCACCAATGCTACCACATACTTGGGCAGCACAGTTGGTGTAAAACGCCATTCGCTAGAAGAAGCTCAGGTAGTGAGCACAAGACTTTGCCCTGGAACTCAGTTGTTAGGTCGGTGAAGCCCAACTCTGGGCAGATTCCCAGATAGCCGGATCTTCCTGTGGATGGAAGAACAGCTCCAAAGCCGGGTGAAGATGCACCACCCCAGTCTACCGAACTTCGATTTCATTGCCTGCAGCTGGTCACAGTGATCTTCGAGTCCACCTCAGCAATTGGCAGCCCACGGAAGTGTGGCCCTTGGTTGGTCCTAACCCAGTTTGTGCTGGTCTTGGTGGGCTGTGGGCTCAGAATGTGACGCAATTTTGAAGCATCAGTTACCTCTGGTAGGACACAGGATGCTGGAGCTGTTCACCCCATGGTGACTCTGCCCAGCACTGGGTCTGACCACAGGCTGATAAGAACAGAGAAGACGTGACGTGGCCAGAGGCTTGTGGGAACCAGCATAGGAAGGCAAGTTCTGCATGACTTTACCCACACGTGGATTCTAAAAGAGTTGATTTCACAGGAGTTGAGAATGGTGGTTAGCAGAGGCCAGGGAGAGTCAGGGAGGGATGGCGGGGTGGGGAGAGGCTGATCAGTGGGTACTAAGTTACATGTAGATAAAAGCCAGTTCTGGTGTTCTACTGTACACATAACAAAAATAGACTATGCTTTTCCAAGAAAATACAAGAAAGGATTTGGAAGGTTTTCACCATAAAAAAATGATAAATGTTTGAAAAGATAAATACACTTAACCTGATTTTAACATGACACAGTATATTCCTGTATCCAACATTATGTGGTACCCCATTAATATGTATAATTTTTATGTAACAGTTAGAATTAATTTTTTAAAAATAGGTAATAAAAGTTTAAATTTAAAAACTTAGTAGTTAATATATTGACAGATCTATGTGATTTATTTCAGACTCTTGATTTTTTTTTTTTTTTGGTACCAGGAATTGAACCCAGAGGCATGTTTACCACTGAGCTACATCCCTAGCCCTTTTTATTTTTTTGTTTTGAGACAGGACCTCACTAAGTTTCTAAGGCTGGCCTTGACCTTGTAATCCTCCTGCCTCAGCCTCCCAAATTACTGGGATTGCAGACATGCACCCAGAAAGACTCATGATTTTTAAAAGATTTTACAGTTTTACCTGGTCAAGTCAGTAAAGGATTGTGAATGTTCAAAAGAATATGGTTTGTGACATGTGACATTTTGATGTATTATATTTACAAGCAATGCTTTGGAAAGGTTGTCTGTTCGTGTGAAAAGTCTTCCCCATTAGGCATTTGGAAAGCTTGAAAAAAGTCTTTATAAATGTAGTATAAGGTGTAATTGATTAAGTAATTTAATTAGTTAGCTGTATAATTAGGGATAATTTTAGGGGAATTTAATACACTTTAATGAAAGTGTTTGCTTTTATTTGCAACTAAATACCTGCAACTGTAAATAGTTGATGATAATGGGAAACTAAATACACAAACAGGCAATGGCCAGACACATCAAGAACAGAACTCTGAGCCACATCAGCAGCAGTCTGTCCAGGGAATCAACCTTGGTCTGCAATCCTCAGCCCCGGATGCTAGCGTGGCAGAGACTGCTTTAAGTCAGACTTGTAGGAAGAGAATCTGTCTCCTGTCCAGTAACAATCCAAGAAGCCAAACAACAACTTTTGTCACAATTGACCCAAAATGGCCAGAGCTAACGAGCAACTGACAGTTTTCCCAATTTTTTGTCTCTCCTTCCAACTTAGGACTAACCAGAAAAAAACGGGGTATGTTCCTTTAGCCGATCACATCGGAGCCCTGCTCTGAGTTAGCCCTCCTGTGGCCTCCAGTCAGGACCCAGCAGAACCTCCTCTGTCAATTTTGCCATTCCCCTGCTTGGCTTGGAGTCTCTGCTAAAAAACAAGTGAAGGTGGCTGACCCCTTTACTACCAAGCTTCGAATAGACTTTGCTTTTCTCATCTGGTAGGTCTTCATTTATTTCCATAATAAAATATTCTCTTGGACAGTAAAAGTCTGAACTGACCCAAGTCTTGGTCTCTCCATTTCAGTCTATTGAACCCAGGGACACTTTTTCTCTGAGCTGTATCCACAGTCCTTTTGATACAGGGTCTCACTAAGTTGCTGAGGCTGGCCCCGAACTTGCCATCCTCCTACCTCAGCCTCCTGAGTAGTGGGATTACAGGTGTGCGCCACAATGCCTGGCTCAAATTCATTCTCCATGCTGTAACCAGAGCCAGTTCCTGCTGTCCCTCTCTCTCTCCCTCAGGATTCATGCCAAACTCTCACAGGTAACAGCCTCTCCTATCCTCCACCATGTGTCTCTTCCCTCTCTATGCTCTCAATAGGCCAAATTCTTCCAGTTCCTTGCACTCGGAACTTCTGTGCCATCCCCACTGCCCGCCAACTCCTTCTGTCCTTGGGTGAACATTACCCAACTCCAGCATGTTCTCCACCCTGCCAGCTCTTACCAGACGACTGTAGTCTATTCCTTCCTTTGCTCTGCTCCCTTGACTGTAAGCTTCCTAAAGGCAGAAATCCCCATCGGCCTCACTCACTGTATCCCAGCTACTAGCTCAGTGCCAGGCACATGATAGGCATCCAACAAATAAGCCCATCGCTGGGAAGCCAGAGTTCCAACAGATAGCCCATGACTTGAACATTCAATCATTTTTTTAACGGGCTATCCTAACGAAAGGGCTTTTACAAATGCAAAGATCCACACTACTTCGTAAGAGGGGGAATTACATTTAGCTATTTCACTTTGACAAATATTTTCTGCATGCCCCGGAACACCAGTCCCTAAACTAGATGCCAAGGATAGAAAGAAGCTAACACATGAATCCAGCTGTCAGTGACCCTGTTGAGATTCAGAGATGAAAATATGATCAAGATGCACTTCCTGCCAGCAAGGGACTCACACCGTAGTGGTAACGACAGACATGGAAACAAATGATCAGGACATACAGAGTGCAGCAGAGGAAAGGTAGAAATACGTAGAAAGTTCGAAGCGGCACACACGCTGTGCCCGCACAAATCACATCCGTCTACCCTCCTCTCTATACATTCTATTTTGCTGAAAGGTTGGGTGCAAATTAAGTGTCTGTAAATCAAATCATTTGAAATGCCTCCAAGGTACCTCTCTGTTTAGAGAAATGTTGCTGTGATTCCTTTTAAAATCAATCCCTAATTTAATTCTTTTGTCGATTTGACACTTAAATAGAATAATCTTTTTTTCAAAAAGCAGATCACCATCATATTAAATCCTGAAGAGCCAGAATGGCCATGTGTGAGGGAACATGGAAAACTTGAAGAGAAGGAATTTTTCCTCTGAGCTTCTGTATCTGTATTTAAAAACACAGTCATGTGCAGCTTAATGGCAGGGCTTGTTCTGAGACAAGCGTCCTCAGGTGATTTCATTGTTGTGCAATCATCAGAGAGGGTCCTTATGCAATCTAGGTGGCACAGATCGATCTGTGGACATGGCCTCTTGATGCAATCAGGCATCGAAGTAAACTCAAGATGCAGGAAGCTGTTTGCACCGTAACATTGCCTTACCGGAAACTTTTTAAATATATAAGCTGCTGGGGTGGTTAGCTCAGCGGTTATGGCACTTGCCTGGCATACACGAGTACACGAGTTCAAACCCCAGCACCACATACACAACGGAGTGTCCGAGGAATGACAGTCATGTGAAAAACTAAATTAAAAATTGTTTTTCTCTTTCTCTCTCTCTCGCTGTCCTCTCTTTAATATATATATAATATAATATTTTATATATGTATATACATATATATATAAATGTTGAAGACATATCCTCAAAACAAAAGAGGTCTAGTAAATGCACAAACCAGTAAAAGTTGGTTATCTTCTTTCTCAAGTGTCATGCACTGTACAGAATCCTACGTTGAGCTTTCTTCCAGGACTGGTGGTGCAGTGTGTGTGTCTACACCAGCCTCACCGCACACATGTGAATTATGCTGGGCACATGGGGTCCTATGTGAGCACCATTGGATATTTAACCAAAATGTTTTCTACAGTGCATGACTGTGCCCCATTAGAGGAAGCTGGTGTGCGTGTGTGTGTGTGCGCGCGCGCGTGCATCCCTGCTTCCACAGGGAAGGGAGGACCAGGTCTGGAGGCTCAGTGCCTTTTCTCTGCATGCCCACTCTGGCCCTGACTCCGGGTTATTGAAGACACCTCGATGCCAGTAAGGGAGCTCCAACAGCACAATGGAGGTCCCCCATGATCCCTTCCAGGGAAAATTAAAATCTAAATGTCATTTTCAAAGGCAGCTGACACTCTTCCTGGCTCGTAAGGTCCAGGGACCAGAACGCAAGCGCTCTTAGTCTTCAGCCTCCTGACATTTGAAATTTCGCTGGACTGTTACACAGAAGAAAGCACGTGACCAGAGACAAGCTGCCCTTGAGATGCAAGCCCCACGGGCTGGACACGGCAAGGGAGCTCTGCTCCGGTTCAGATCAGGACCACTGGTGGGATTTCCATTGTTAGGGTTTCTTCCTAATTTAGACTTGAGGTCTCTCTCCAATGCACCCATAAGCCAAGACTGCCTCTCTCTCTCTGGGAGTGCCCTGGTGCGAGGGGGAGTTGGGTTCAGGTGGTGTTTCAGGTGAGATGCAGTGAGAAGGTAAAGCAGAAGCACAAGAAACAGAAGGGATCAATTACCCACAGGTCCCAGAGAGGTTAGGGGAGCCTATAGAGAGGCTGGAGACATCAGGGAACTCAACCACAGGAGGGAGGGAGAGGGACAAAGGACGCCAGGGACTTCATTATGGCCCATGGATGTTATTCCTCAGGCCTTGCCTTGGGGGTTGTCAATGGGCTAAAGAAAACATGTGCAGGTCTGGAGCAGTGGCTCGGTGGTTGCGGTGCTTGCCTGGCATATGCAAGGACATGGGTTCAAACCCCAGCACCACATGCACAACTAAGTGTTAGAGTAACGAAAGCCACAAAAGTTTCTCTCTCTCTCTCTCTCTCTCTCTCTCTCTCTGTGTCTCACTGCCCCCTCTCTCTTTGAAAGAAAGAGCAAAGGGGGAGAACCAATTTCCAAGACTCTGGTGTTGATGACTAAGTTTTATCCTAATCAGCAGCAATGGAAAGTGTTGGGTTTGGGGTCAGCGGGATAAGCAATGTGCAGCCTATAACACAAAACCCCACATAGGAAGAGGTGTTTGTTTGGGTACGAGGGATTCAACCCACTTTTACCATTGAGCTCCAACCCCTTTAATTTTTTTCTTTTGAGGCAGGGTCTTAATAAGTTGCCCAAGCTGACCTTGAACTTGTGATCCTCCTGCCTCAGCCTCCCAAGTCACTAGGATTACAGGTGTGCACCACCACACTTGGTGGGAGAAGTTTTAAATACAGTGAAGGTGACAGGACACCATTGGTTCTCAAGCAACATATATGAGACCTAAGAGTGGACACAGGCAGCAACCACATTAAACAAATGCAGGACAGAGGGGTGAGATGAGAGTAGCTCTGTCCCCCGGCCTGACGCAGAGTCACCCAGAGCATGTGCTGGCTACCCGGGGCTTCATGCCACTGGCGTATAGAACTCAAGAAATGAAGCAATGCTCAGTGCTTCTCTGCCGTGCAATAAACTCCGAGGCTCATGGAGAATTTGCAGGGCCTCTACTCCCTTCTCTCCTTCCTTTTAGGTGGACAATTCACAGCAGGTCTTGGAGATCTCCTTAATGCTATGCAGCAGCAAAAATAGAAAACACATTTTAACTTCCAGCTGCTGCATTCTGGCCACATTCATTCAATAAACTCCTTCCATTCCCACTGGGCACTGCAAAGGAGGTGCCGCCGAGGATACAGAGCAGTCTGCTCTTCCCCTCCTGGATCTTCCATTCTAGAGCAGACAGCAGCCAAACCCAGAAAGCAAATAAACAGCTGTCTGTTTTAATCCTGCAATAAGACATAATAGAGATGCCCTTTGTTGGACAGGTTGTTCTGGGAAGGCCTCCCTGAGAAAGCCAAGCTCAGGAAGGGTCCTAGAGGATGAAAAGGAGCCAGTCTTGTGAAGAACTGGGATGAGAGAGTTCCAGCAGTGTCAGAGAGGCCCTGAAAATGGTAGAAAATGACTCAAGGCCAAGGTGAGAGAGAGGTGGGTCAGCGATGTGGCAGGAGGTGTATGGCAGGACAAGCAGGCCAGGGAGGAGACCCTCAGTTAGGCACCAGGAGGCTGAAGTCTGGTGCAAGGGAATGGCATGAGTGAATCCTAGGGTTAAGAGGGCCACTCTGGTCACAGGAAGTAGGAAGGGCTGGAGGAGAGATTGGCAAGGACTGCTCCTCGGACCCAGAAATCTGGCTCCCCCTCTTCCTTCTGGGCCCACTGTTGGAATTTATTTCCCAAGTTCCTTCAGAGTTAGGCATTGCCTTTCAACCTGTCACACCAATATAATAAGAGTCAAAATGATCCTGGGACATGAACTGGTACCCAGACCAAGGAAGGAGCAAAGTGAAGAGGTAGAGAGAACACCAAAGCATCTCTTTCCATTCAGAC
This sequence comes from Aplodontia rufa, assembly GCA_004027875.1. Taxonomy (NCBI): domain Eukaryota; kingdom Metazoa; phylum Chordata; class Mammalia; order Rodentia; family Aplodontiidae; genus Aplodontia; species Aplodontia rufa. The sequence continues at coordinate 14,800 of PVKS010009423.1, forward strand.
TCTTTGGGACACAAAGTGACTGCTTTAGTCAGCTTTGCGTTGCTACAACTGACAAGAAAACTTAGAGGAGGAAAAGTGTATCTGGCTCCCAGTTTCAGAGGCTCAGCCCATGGTCAGTCAACTCCACTGTTGTGGGCCCAAGATGAAGCAGAACATCACGGCAGAAGAAAGTTCAGGACATGGTAACTGGGAAGCAGAGAGTGCTCTAATCACCAGGGGGAAAAAAAAAAACCCAGCCAGGTGTGGTAATCCCACCAACTCAGGAAGCTGAGACAGGAGGATCGTAAGTTCAAAGTCAGTTTCAGCAACTTAGTGAGGCCCTAAGCAATGTAGCAAGACCCTGTATCAAACTATAGAAAACTGGACATGTGACTTAGTGGTGAAGCACCCCTGAGTTCAGTCCATGGTACCAAAATAGAAATATATAAACCCCCAGTTACCTGCTACCTCCAGCCACACCCTACCTGCCTACAATTACCAGTCAGCTAATCCATCCAAGTGACTTAATCCACTGACTAGATTACAACTCTTATAATCTAATCATTTCACTTTTAGACTTCCTTGCATTGTCTCACACATGAGCTTTGGGCAGGTAACTCATATCCAAACCATAACAGTGACCAAAATTGGCATCAGCAAAAAAAAAAAAAAAAGAGAGAGAGAGAATATATTGGTTACTTATGTGAAAAGTTTAGAGGTAGATCTAACTTCAGCAAAGCTTCAAGGAGGAGTAAAGTAAGGTCACTGGGACAAATTGTCCCCTCCCAATGGCTGCCAACAGTTCCAGCATTACAACTTCCCAAGGTCAGAGCAGGCTTCATTCTATTGGGTCATGTGCCCACCTGTGAAATAACACCTGTGTCTAGGGATATGCACTATCCTAATTAGCTTAGGCCTAGGTCCCAGGTTCCTGTCCCAGAGCCCCAGAACCACTGTACTGAGCATAAAGGAAGAGAGACTGTAACAGTTAGGATAGGAGCAGCTGCTTATGTCAGAAAAACCTAGATAAAAGGGAATAAACAAAATAAATATGCATTTGTCTCTCACTTAAGTTCAAAGGTAGAAAGTCCAAGGCTGACATGACAGCTTTATAGTTTATCAGAATCCAAGACCCTTTAAACTTCCTGCTCTGCCATCCTAGTATGTGGTTTCCATTCAATATAGTTGCTAAAGCTCCAGCCATCATATCTGCATTCCAAGCTGAAAGATAAAGGGAGAAAGAGTTAGGGTTCACCTTTCAGCCATGTCAACATTTTTAGGTTGTCCTTCTGGAGTGTCACCGAATACATTCACTTATTGACCAAAACTAAGTCACATGGTCTTACTTCATTGCAAGGGAACTTAGAATTGACATTCTTTGTCCCAGGAACAAAGCACCCAGATAGAAATCAGGATAATGGCTGGATGTGGGGGTGCATGGATGTAAGCCCAGCAGCTCGGGAGGCTGAGGCAGGAGGATTGCAAGTTCAAAGCCAGCCTCAGCTACTTAGGCCCTAAGCAACTTAGCAAGACCCTGTCTCAAAAAAAAAAAAAAAGAAAGAAAGAAATCAAGATTATGTTACTAAAGAAGAAAGGGAGAGGGGCTGGAGCCATGGCTCAGCAGTTACAGCACTTGCCTGGCATGCATAAGGACCCAAGTTCAAACACCAGTACTAAATACACAACTAAGTGTTGGAGCAACAAAGGCTACACGGAAAAACTAAATAAAATTGATTCTCTCTTTCTCTCTCTCATTGTCCTCTCTCTCTTTAGAAGGAGAAGGAGAAGGAGGAGGAGGAGAAGAAGAAGAAGAAGAAGAAGAAGAAGAAGAAGAAGAAGAAGAAGAAGAAGAAGAAGAAGAAGAAGAAGAAGAAAAGGAGGAGGAGGAGGAGGAAGAAAGGGAGAATAGATATCAGATGAATGTTTAGAGTCTCTGACACAAGTGTGGAAATGGGCACTAGTGTGAATGACACTGAGAAATAAGCACCAGATCTGAGCTTGTCTGGAGTGGACTGAGCTAAAGGTAACAGCACTTGCGCCATGACAACCTCGCCATGAGTATGGCTGGACACTCCCCACCCTGGAGCCAAGTCCTTTCCCTAAATGGGTTCAGAGACAACTTTGCATAACCCAGACTACCTCCTGTGTCACTCTCCTGAACTTTACACCTACAGTGTTTGGCAGACTTTCATTTGAAATGGAACCTTAAACTCCAGTGTTGACAAAAAACCTAAGAGAGATGTTTTTATGCCCTTTCCCCTGAGTCACATGTCTGCCACCTACACTGTGAGTGCCTTGCAATTTCTGTAAGATACTGCCTGTTCCTCAATCCACAAATCCAAAATTCAGAATCCCACGTGGTCCTGAATGAAAGTTTTGTGTTTTTTGTTTGTTTGTTTTGTTCATTTGTTTGTTTGAGGAGTGAAAAGGAGCAGGATTTATTTAAGGAAGGAGAGCAGAGACTCCGCAAGGTGGAGGGGTACCTGGAAGCAGGACACCCTGAGTGAAAGTTCTAATGGAAAGAAGGACAAATCACATAGACAGTGTAACAGCACAACCTAACCACCACGGATAAGATCTGTGATCCTTGCAATGCCAAGGAAAACCCATGATCATCCTCAACTTGTCTAATAATTGGATGATATTTGACATCTTCTAAGAAAAGAACAAGAGAAGTGGTGGTGTGCACCTGTAATCTCACCTGCTTGGAAGGCTGAGGCAGGAGGATCACAAGTTCAAGGCCAGCTTGGGCAACTTAAGAAGACCTTGTCTCAAAATTAGACATTTTTAAAAAGGGCTGGAGATGTAGCTCAGTAGTAGAGTGCACCTCAGTTCAATAAGAGAGAAAAAGAGAAGGAGGGGAAGAGAGGAGCAGAGGAAAGGAGAGGGAGGAAGAAAAGAGATAAGAGCAATGATACAAGAGTCTGGAAGCAGGGGAGACAGCGGCTGGTCTGTTCCTTGAAGAGGGGCTAAAACCTGAACTGAATTGAAAGCTTTACTTTTCTTTGAATGTTGAGATTCTAATGCGGAGAGGCAGGCAAGGATGTGGGTGCATGAGTACAGGTGGTGGGGTGGGACCAAGTATTCAGGTTGTCCGTGCAGCTACCCCACCCACTGCAGAGAGGTTGAGCAGGAGAATAGCAGGACAGAAAACCGCCATAGTTTCTCATGGCTTCCCTGGTACTTGTGAGTTCATGAAGGTCAATTTAGCCTAAAAATTGAAGATATTCATTAATATTCCCTCAAAGAATAATATTTTAAAAGCATGGTTTTTGGTGTCAAATCAGATTGGGGTATGAAACCCATTCTGCTACCAACTAGTTATGTGACCTTGGGCAAAATATTTAACCTTGTTAAGCCTCATTTTCCTCAGTTTGAATATAATAAAACCTATACATAGAGCCACAGCTCCGTGTACAACACAGGAAGTATGTAAAAAAGATGGCTGTGAGATTCAGCGGTAGAGTGTTGCCTAGCATGCATGAGGCTCTGGGCTCACTCCCCAGCCCTGGAAAAATAGTGCTACTCGCCAATGTTCCTGGCTCTCTACCTTCTAAGCACGTACTAAGCACCATGGTGGGAATATTTGTGTCCCCCTAGATTCACATGCTGCAGTCCTAACCCCTGATGTGATGGTCTTAGGAGATGGGGGCCATTGTGGGGTGATTAGTTCATGAGGGTGGACCTTTCATGCGTGGGATTAGTGCTGCTTTGAAAGAGGCCTGAGAGAGACCCCTGGCCCTTTCCGCATATGAGGACACAGGGAGAAGGTACCATCTCTGATGGAGGGAGCAGACATCCAGTCCGCCAACACCTTGATTTTTAGACTTCTGAGTCTCTCAAACTGTGAGGAATAAACTTTCACTGCTCAAAAGGCACCTAGATGATGATATGCTGTTCCAAAGGGTCCAACTAAACTGTAAAGTTATACTTCCTGGTCTTTTGCAATGAGCTGGAGACATATGACCAGTTCCGACCAATCAGCTGTGATCAGAAATGGTGTAGGTCGGTTTCAAGTCATATATTTAGTTGCTGATGTAAGACCCCCAGAAGTTCTCACCGCCACAGCAACCAGCTAAGTTCCGCAGGCCTGGGTCTCAAAATGAGGATGATGGCCAAGCAGAACACAGTACCCAGTCCGCCAACCGTGGGCAAGTAGGATTAGGAAGGAAAATCTGCCTTCAGCCACTGATATTTTAGGGTTATTTGTCTGTTCTACATTTCCAGTACTAATATCAGAGAAAAAGGACTATGAGAGCCGCTAATGGAAAATCCCAAATCAAATGTCACTTAATACTCTTTCTGATGCCAAAGATGACATTAGCTCCTCTGTATACAGATTGCCTCCTGCGCCAGGAAGTGTACTGGCATCTACGCATGATCTTATTTTTTCTCCTCACAAACAGCGCGTCATTACAGGGAGGATTTGGAGTTCCAAAGCTCTTAGCACTTGTTTAGATAGCACGTTGCTGTGGGTTTTAATGGGGAGGGGGGGGGCCTGAATTCAAACTCAAGTGTGTCTGATGCCAAACCCCTTGTTCTGTCTCTTCTCCGCTGCACTCGGAACAAGTTCAAGTTTGGGAAATGTTGATGCATAAGTTCTTTTGATCTCAGTTGGAACTATTTAAAACTTTAGTGCAACTTGAAGGTGATACTAGGTGTGAACTCACAGATACAACCAGACAGCTGAAGGTTAGTTGATCCAGAGGTATATTTGTAAAACCTGCTTCCCCTCCTTTCTACCCAAGACAACAGAGCATCTGACCAACCAGTTCCTTATCGGAAGGTACTCAGTGGCCTATGGGGCCAGGCACTGTGCTGAGCCCCAGAGAGATGGAGGGGAACAGCCAAACCCATGGCTTTCAGGATGACACAAGAAGATAATACATAAGCAAGCTGAAATATTTAAAATGCAGTTGGCTTTCAGTATCCAGGAATTCCATATCTGCGGTTCAAACAACCATAAATTGAAAATATTTTTTAAAAAGGAATTATGCCCATCCTGAACACATACAGATCGTTTCTTGTCATTATTCTCTAAACATAGCATAACAATGATTTACATAGCATTTATGTGGCCTTAGTTCTCTAAGTAATCTAGAGATGATTTAAAGCATACTGGAGGATATGGTGGGTTATAGGCAAATACTATGCCCCTTTATATAAGCGACTTCAACACCCTCAGATTTTGGTATCCACGGGCTAAGAGGTTCCTGGAACTAATTGTTTGTAGATACTGAGGGATGACTGTAATTACTGATCATGAGAAGGGCTAGAAAGAGAGTACAGCAAACCAGCCTCAACAATTCCTTTTCAGGGGCTGGAGCAATGGCTCAACTGTTGCAGTGCCTGCCTGGCATGCATGAGGACACGGGTTTGAACCCCAGCACCACGCACACAACTAAGTGTCTAAGCAATGAAAGCCACATGAAAAACTCAATGAAATTGATTCTCTCTCTCTCTCTCTCTCTCTCATTGTGCCTCTCTCTCTTTAAAAAGAAAAGCAGTGATACATTCCAAGCAGTTAATAAATGTCACTGTATGTACTATAGTCACATGTATATAAAATATTCTTCATAGGTATAAGAATTACGTCACTGTATTTGGGTTTTTTAGGAACAATATAGGACCCAGAAGAAAGGCAAGGGATCAGGGAATGGGAGGAGGGAGGTAGAGGGATGTGTGGGGGGGGGGTATTGAATAAATTGTATTGCTGAATTGTGTGCATCTAGGAATATGAGACAACTAACCCCAACATTATGTAAAACTATAATGCAGTAATAAAAATACATATTAAAAAACAAAAGCAGTTCTTTTTCAGATTCCTTTTGGAAATATCTGCAGCTTTGGGTGGTTAAAGCAGGTGGGGGCTATACATACCCACCCTGCTACAACCTTATGGCAAGGCCACTATGAGAGCGAATCTAGATCAACTCACAACTGTGAACAGATCTTACTACCAGCAGGAGAAGTCCTCAAGGTGTCTAGAGGCAGAGAGGCCCCTTTTAGCCTCTGTCAAGCAGGGCAGCGTCTGACAGTGAAGGACAGACAAAACCTCTGGTGCAGTTAGACAAGGTCCCAGAGCTTTGCAATATGAGCCCCACCCTACTGCCAGCTGCCCACCTCCCCTTCCCTACAGAATCTGGCTGCACCCTCCTGTCCTTACCACCACCTTCATGTGCTTCCTGTGACCAATGCAACACACAGAGAAGGGCTCACGTTTCAGGGGTTTTACATGTTACTATCATTGCATTGAAATTCTTAGTATGTTTATGTATGAATTTGTGTTTGTAAGCTAAGTCCAAAAGGACAATGAAGTATATGATGGAGGCTGGAAGCTACAGTCTGGCCTCCCACTAGCTCCCAGGAAGGTTCTCAGTCTTCCACTCTCTCACCCCTGCGTCCTGGATGCTGACCAGTCTCCCACCCCACACTGCCCTTCCCACTCCATGATCACAGCCCTTCTCTGCATGCATCAGGACCATAATAAGTATGAGAACTATTGAGGTTGGCCCAGTCGTTCTCAGTGTTTCTTGATGGGACATAGCGGTGATCATCTCTACCCCAAGACACTAGTGCCTTGGGAACTCACCAGCCTCCTGCCCAACTCAGTAAGGCACTAAGCACACCCCAGCGCAATGGGTACAACATTCTCGGCTGGGCAATATGTCCGTGGGAAAAGGAGATACCTGGCTTGACTTTTCAACCCCCAGATGACCACAATGCATTAAACCAGCAACTGACAGGAGGGGAATCAGGAAACCAATGAGCCCAGTGAGGTAACTGAGTCAGAAGACAGAACCCTTTGCTCCCTCCTGGGAGCCTGAGAGTAGCTGCACTCACCCACACGTGTTCCTATGCTTGAGAGAGTGTGATGCTGAATACCAAATACAAAACACTGACATGTCTTAATCCGTGTTGTGTTGCTGTAACGAAATACCTGATACTGGATACTTTATAAAGAAAAGAGTAATATTTAGCTCACAGTTTCAGAAATTGAAATCTCAAGATTTGAGTGGTGGTCCCATCTGTTTAGCATCTGATGATCGCTTTCCTCAACATGGCAGATGGTATCATGGCAGAAATGCAAGTAAGAGGCATAGAGAGGGGCTGGAGCAGTGGCTCAGTGGTTACAGCACTTGCCTGGCATGCACAAGGATGCGGGTTCAATCCCCAGCACCATGTACACAGTGGAGTGTCAGAGTAATGAAAGCCACATGAAAAACTAAATAAAATTGTTTCTCTCTCTCTCTCTCTCTCTCACTGTCCCTCTCTCTCTCTTAAAAAAAAAAAAGAGGCATACAGAGATTACATGGTGAGGCAGAAAGCAAGAGAGCAGAGAAGGGCTGGAATTGCTCTTACATAACAACTTGCTGCTCCATCTGACCCCCTCCTTGAGACCAGCATTCCTCAATTCACACAGGTGGAGCTTCCAAGACCTACTTTCCTTTCACTGGGCTCCTAAGCTTCCACCACACTAACACTGCCATGCTGGGACCAAGCCTCCAACACAGAAACCTTTGGGGGACAAACCACATCTAAGCCATAGCAACTGGGCAAGAGAGACCATGAAGGAAAGGAAAAAGTGTTGTGTTTGAAAGACATTTCTTTTTGCTTTTTAAACAAGGGGCCTCATATTTTTATTAAGTGTTGAATCCAGCAAAGTATGTAGCCTGTCCTGCGAGCTCTAACCACCACTAATTTCACCAGTCAAAAATTACTTCTGATCTTCCTATGCTTATTAACCAGGACGAAGGGGTTGATTTGGAGTAAGGCTCTTCATATGCTAATGAGCCACCCCTAGGGTGTTGGGTATCAAATGGAATTAATTTATTGGTACTCACATTGGTTACAAGACTGAATACCATCAATCCAGTATAATAGAAGAAAGAAACAGAGTCTTGAGAGAAGTTAAGGAGGATGTGGGGCGCTGCTTCTGCTGTGCTGGCCAGGGAAGAAGACTTCTCTGAATTCTAAGCACAGCAAGGTACCTGGTGCAGAGAAACTGAACTTTCTCACGAAATACAACCTTGTGTCACTTAATGATGGGGATGCGGTTTGAGAAATGCATCCTTAGTCAATATCATCGTGCAAACACCACATTGTATATTTACCCAGTTCAGGATGGCTCCTCCTTCCCTAGATGGTATAAACCCATCTAGTCCATCATTGTGTATACCATCCGTCATGAACCGAAACATGCCCTGTGTAACTATGCTTCTCTGTAAAAGACTTCGCCAACTCTTTGTCTTCATTTTGTAGAAAAAATCCTGGTTTTGTTGAAACATATGGGTGTTTGTAAAGGCTGGGAAAAGAGTCAGGCGTGGTGGTGCACACCTGTAGCTCAGGAGGCTAAAGCAGGAGGATCTCAAGTTCAAAGCCAGTCTCAGCAATAAAGCCCATAGAGCACCAAGCTGAGATTTGCCTCCTGTACATAACAGAATGAGGCTGCAAGGGAGCAGGCTGCAAACCCAGGTTCTACTCCACCAGGGTTTAATCTGGTGGAGTCACCTCCTCTGTGCCTTCATTTCCCCACTTCCTAAAATAAGGATGACATTGAGGTTCACACGATAGAAAATGTGTAAGGGTTAAACGAGCTGATGTACATACAGAACTCCAAACAATGCCCAGCAAACGGTCAGTGCTCATAAATGTAAGAGCCTACTGTCGGGGTAAGGGCTGTAGGAGAGCATGATTTGGAGAAAAGTGGTCTCAGAGAAGGGGTTGGAGCCTGGATCTTCCCAGAGGCAAAGAGCCAAGAACTATCTCTGGGGTGCAAAGTCATAGGTGCCTATGATGCCTGGAGTGGCCACACTCAAGCCGAGGGTGGGAGGGACAGTGAGGTGTAAATTAGCTGAATCTCGAGGCTCCACAGAACTAGCACTAGGGGATGACACTTGGTTCATGAGCAGGATGGGCATGGAGCAAGACTATTCTGCCTTACCCTGGCTCTCCTGGAGATGGAGGCTCCACAGACTGAGACATGACTCTCTCTTTCCACTTTTCATGTTCTTGGCCTGCAGGGTTCACAGCTGATGGGGACACTGGGAAAGAGAAGAGAGGCTTATCCGCTTCCTCCCCACTTTGGCAAAACAGACAAGACCAGAGACAGTCACATGTCCCTCATCTCCATGATGTCCCCCATCCAGAGGATGGCTGGACACCCTTTATCTGCTATGATAGCTAAGACAAGGACAGTGGAAAACAGAAGGAAATAGCAAATACTAATGCCTTTGGACTGAGCCAGCCCTGGGGTTCTGGTGCTTATTCAAAAAGGGCCCACCAAGTCGGGCACAGTGTCACACATCTGTAATTCCAGCAGCTTGAGGGGCTGAGGCAGGAGGATCACAGTTCAAAGCTAGCCTCAGAAACTTAGCAAGGCCATAAGCAACTTAGAGAGTTACTGTCTCAACATAAAATATAAGAAAGGGCTGAGGATGTCACTCACCAGTTAAGCACCCTGCGTTCAATCCCTGGTACTAAATAATAAAGAACTAAAAAGGGACTCCTTAGGAAAAGGAACCGTAGGATGGTGGGGAAGAGGTACTTGAGTCTCATTATTTGTGTCATTACCTTAGGTCACTTTTGAAGCCGTACATTATGAAGCAGAAATCCCCCATTTCACAAGTCCATATATTCCTATGCTTGGGATTTTCAGAAATGGAACCACGCTGCTCCAGATAGTGAATTCTATTTCTCCGATTCCACAGGTCAATCACACATCATGTCTATTCATTGCTTCTTTTCTACCCTAACAATCTGATAGGTGATTGCTTTCCTTCCATTATATGCTCACACCAGCATACACACACACACACACGTGCACGCATGCACACACACGCACACGCACACACAAAAATGAAGGCTGAAGAGACACTTCAATGATCTAGTTGGCTTATAAAGGGGGGAAAGATACGTTCACCACCCACCTCCTGGGACTCAGAGTCAGGTGCCAAGTGTGTGCAGGAGCTGCACTGCCAAGACTAACAGCAGCATATTTTTGTCTCTGCCCATAAAGTACCAGTAACAAGTCTTTAATCAGAATTCCTCATCGTCCAAGAGGAGGCTCCTGTCTTGATGGGCACCTGTGATTACGAGACCCCTCTGCTCACAGTGAACGCCTCTGTCTGTCAGAGGAACTGATGTTTTTTGGAAGAGCTTGCCTGGCAACAGCAGCAGGAACACGTCTGCTTGCTCTGTCTCTTCTCTCTCTCTCTCTCTCTCCTCTCTCTCTCTCCTTTTCTCCCACCAGCACTGAATGGTGCAGATGTGAAAGAGAACAATTGTCCACATGACCGTCTATCTCCCCCAGCCAAACACTAATGCCCTTACTCATTATGTGACCCCTGCACCAAGGTGGAGGTTCATAGCTGGCAAGTAAAGAATGATAGCCAGGTGCAGTGGTGCCCATCTATAATCTCAGCAACTCAGGAGGCTGAGGCAGGAGGATCACAAGTTCAAAGCCAGCCTCAACAACTTAGCGAGGCTGTAAGTGACGCAGCAAGACCCTGTCTAAAAATAAAAAATAGGGGCTGGAACGGTGGCTCGGTGTTATGGCACTTGCCTGGCATGTACAAGGACATGGGTTCGAACCCCAGCACTACATACACAACAAAGTGTAAGAGCAATGAAAGCCACATGAAAAACTAAACAAAATTGATTCTCTTTCTCTCTCTCCTCTCTCTCTCTCTCTCTCACTGTTCCTCTCTATTTAAAAAATAAATAAATAAAAATAGAAAAGGGCTGGGGATGTTGCTCAGTGGTTATGTGCCCCTGGTTTCAAATCCTGATACCAAGAAAGAGAGAGTTAGCAATACCTTCACATACTCTCCCCTCAGAGTACACAGTCAAGATAATCAGATACATTAGGAGCTATTTGCCCACCAAATTTTGTGTTTCTCATTCTGGATCTTAACATTGCCACTGGCTGGCAGCTGTCCCTTAGCAGGTGGCGCCATGTTCATGCCATTAGAATGGGAGTGGCGGGAGCTCAGGATGACTTCAGGTCCACGCAGTGAGGGGTTGTGCCTGCCCCTCTCCTCTTCTGCCCCAAATGCATGCTGAGGACTCTGAAGCCCTGTAAGACAGCAAAGCTGCCCTGTAGAAAGAGCACAGGGCCCTGAGTCTCCCTGCGGAGAAGTTTGTCTAATAGTCAGGGCCACCTGAATTGATTGTGTCAGTGAAAGAGAGAATTCTATTGTATTTAGCCACTGACATGCTGGAATTATCTTTGCAACTGGCATTTTCCCAATACAATGCTCCAATTGGAGTGAGCAAAGGACTCTGTGAGACACCTAGCAGAGACACCTCACCTAGTGGACCCAGAACCCAGGATCATTCCCTGGAGGATTCAATCTCTGGATTGGAACCTAAACCACAAATAGACATAGAATGGACTAACAGATGAAAGGGTAAAAATAGTTTTTCAAGAGAAGGAATGGCCAGGATTGTGGCACATGCCTGTAATCCCAGTGGCTCAAGAGGCTGAGGGAAGAGGATCGCAAGTTCAAAGCCAGCCTCAGCAACTTAGGGAGGCCCCAAGCAGCTTAGTGAGATACTGTTTCAATATGAAAAAGAAAACAGTCTGGGGATGTGGCTCAGTGGTTTAGCCCCTCTGGGTTCAATCTCTGGTACAGAGAGAGAGACAGAGACAGAGAGAAAGGAATGGCCTGGGCCAGAGGGGAGTGGGGGGAATGGGAAGTTCAAGGAGCTAAAAACTACGGACAAACAAAACAACAGGAATGAGCGGAGAGCAGGAGAAACAGGAGGAGTGAGGAGGTAGAGAAAAGTCTTGTCAGCCACGCTGCAAAACTGCAGCTTTACCCTGAGCGACCTGGGAAGCTTGAGATGGGCTTTTCATCAAAGATGTGACACAAAGGGATTTGTGTTTGCAAGAGACCCTGGTGACTGTAGCTTGGAGAAGGGAGTGGAGGATTCTTGAATGAACACAAGTTCATTATTTCCTCTTCCTGTCCTAATATAGCTTAGGACAATGGCACTGGAACAATGTGAGCAGCCTCCACTGGAGCCTGGAGGACATCCCAAAGCCCACTGCAGTCTTAGGATCTGAGTGGAGGCAGGTGCTGGGCTACTGGAGGGCAGCATGACTGGTCTTTGTTTATAACACATCAGGATGCCAGATGAAGAGCCAGGGCCCTGGGGAGGCCTGCACACAGTACCCAGCCTGAGACGAAGACCTCCAGTTCTTATGGCTGGCTGAGGGACCCCAGCCAACCACGCTCACAGGGCCTCCCTCAAGCACTCGCTGAAGCCCTTCGGCCAGTTGACTTGCCTGGCCCAGACGCTCCTGCAGGCCCGGGCACCTAACAAGCTCTACTGCTCATGCTCACGCTGGAGAAGTCCAAGGGCCACCACCAGCCACCCTGCTGGCCACACATCACAGACCCAAGCACCTTCCTTCCTCCCGGCTTCTCTGCTAGGGCTGGCGAGCTCTCACTTTAGGCTCCCAACATGAAAGGGAGACTGAAGCTCTTTCCCGGACCCTGAAGCTCTCTGTCATTGACTTTCCTAGAAACTGTCCATTAAAGCAATAGGGAAACGCACACCCATGTTGAACTCCTGCAGTAGCTCAGCAGGGAGGGGGCAACACGGATAGAGAGAGGTGCTTCTGTCCATCGTTCCGCTAAATACTCTTAACCTGCACCTTGGAGGAACCAACAGTCCTCGGAGAAAGTGAACCATATCCATTCAATCCCCTGTGGAGTAGCTGGGCTCAATTCTGCTGGGGTATAATATCACAGGCCTATGCTGAAGGATGCGACAAAACAGCTCTGAGGAATTTGCCCTAACTGTGTGGAGGATGCTACTGGCGACATCCACAGCTCACTGAATTATACTAGGGTCTTCTTTGCAGAGATGAGTGGGAGAAATCTCCCTGGCCTAAGTTCCAAGAATGACTGTTGCTGCCTCTCACCACCTGGCTGGTGACTCATGGGGCTGATCATTTCCCCACTACTGGTTGCTAGAAAGCAAAGAGCAAATTCCTAGTTCATTACTGGCAAGGGCTCAGAAACTGATGAAGCACATATTGTACTCCCAGTTTCTTTTTCTCACCCTTATTTTCCTTTAGCCCTCACTTGCTAATCTTTGTTACATATTGTTGACTTGCATGGTGTTTTTTTTTCTTTCTTTCTTTCTTTCTTTTTTGCAACCTACCTTAAAATCTTTTTGGAAAAAGGTGGGAGTGAAAATAAATATATAATAGAACTGCGAGCTGTCTTTTGCCATCGTTATCATAAGGCAGCTACCAATGATCAAATGACACTCTGAAGCAGAGCTCCTGGCATTAGGAAAGGAAGAGGGAGAGGAATATTGACGGGTGGCACAGGTGAGCATAGACATGAAGGATATTTGGGAGCACTTCCGAATTCTGTTCAAAATAGAGTTTTAGCAAATAGAAAAGAATAATTGCCTATCGGGATTTGGTAACATATAAATGATTGTTGGCAACCAGTCTAGGTGGGTATTTCTCAGTAATGATCTTTAGATGCTCTCATTGAACAGAGCCATTGACGGTTCTTTATACTGAGCCAAATTCTTGCCCCTCTGGATATCTGTATGTGATATAAATAACATGATCTTATATAACAACTTTCCTGTTTTATCTACCCACTTACCTATCGATTGAGTCATGCATGAACACAAAGATGAATGCACACACAGTCCTGCCTGCAAACTGGAACTTTGCTATGCACCTCAGTTACATCCTAGATTTAAGACAGACAACTTGGGCACATTATCCATAATCCTAATCTCTTTTTTCCTAACCAAACAGAGGCTCATGCTCAAAGCCATTTTCTAACACATCAACCCCAGCCATCATTCACTCCAAAGTCATCCATCAGTCATTTCTCTGAATATGTTGTTGAATCAGAGCCATAAACTTTTAGTTCTTCTAACATCATGTGAAATTCTAAAAAAAAAAAAATGCTTTCACTTTTCCTCTTCTTTCATTATTCCATATAAATCTCTCAACCGATTGACAAGCCCACTTAGAAGAAGAATTGAAAAGACATAGCACTATAGTGCTCCCAGGAACTGTGACTTCCCACCTTTCTTTCTTTCTTTAGAGATTTTTAAAGAGGGGTTTTGACAAGAAGAGCACATCATTCCATATTTTTCATGCATACCTTCCAGGAGACAGCAGTCTTCTTCCCTAACCCTATCTGTAGACGTCACAAGGCACGTATTACCTTCCTGTTGCTGCTATAACAAATCACTGCAAACTTCATGGCTTAAGACTACTCAAGTTTATTACCTTACAGTTTTAGAGGTGAGAAGTCCTAAATGAGTCCCATTGGGTTAAATCAAAGTGTCAGTAGGGCTGTGTTCCTTCTGAAGGCTCAAGGGGAGAAACATTTGTTTTCCTTTTCGAGCTTCTAGAGGTTGCCCACATTTCTTAGTGTGTGGCTCCTCCGTCCATCTTCAAAGCCAGCAATATCATGTCCAGTCTTCTTCAAAATGTCATCTCTGTGGTTATGACCTCTCTTCCATTTCCCTTTTCCACTTTATAAGATCCTTATGATCACCTCAGGATAATATACCTTTTTGTTTTTTCTGGGGTTTTTGTTTTTATACTTGTGATTGAACCAAGGGGGCTCTTAACCACTGAGCCACATACCAGGAAAAATTTTTATTTTTTGTTTTTATTTTGAGACAGGGTCTTGCTAAGTTGTCTAGGGCCTCACTAAGTTTCTGAAGCTGCTTTTGAATTTGTGATCCTCCTGCCTCATCCTCCCAAACCGCTGGGATTATAGGTGTGTACCACTGTGCCCAACATAATCTGCACATCTTAAGGTCAGTTGACTAGGTATTGCAACCTTAACTAACTCCTCATCACCGTACAAAACAATATATGCATAGTCACAGGTTCTGTGGATTAGGACACGGACATCTTGCAGGGGCCATGGCTATGCCAACCAAAGCCCTCAAAGAGGAAAACCAAATATCATCTCCCCTAAGGTTTTTAATAGTCTCTATTTCTGAAATTGCAAGATATATAAATTATCAATAGTTACTTTTAACTTTTGTAGCACAGTTACTTCAATACTATGAAAGTGTTCCCCGCATTTATTTCATCAATGTCACACTAAACAAAAAGAAAACTTTCAGGAACATTTATTCATATTCCAACTCACTATTTAAAAGACAGGCAAAAGTTCTCGATTTCCTAATGGTCTGATGTAAACCAACATCCAGGTACTCATCTTCTTCTAGGTGCATGGAAGGATATCATCTTAGTCCCTGGAAGTTGAACATGGCCAAGTAACCTGCAAACCTACTGTGAGCCTGGAAGTGTGCAAACATCTGCTCTGCTACATTTCATTAATGAACCATCTCTTCCTCTGTCACATAATCACATATGAGCACGTTAGCATGGATACGGCCTATGAGTGACAGATCCTAGAGTGACAGGGCAGCTGCTTTGGAAAGCTGCTCTGACTTACAGCAAACTTTGCATGAGAGAAATAATGGATTGACTATAGGGGTTGCTTAATCACGGGGCCCCTTTCTATTTTTTATTTTGAGACTGGGTCCTCCTAAGTTACTTAGGGCCTTGCTAAGTTACTGAGGCTGGCTTTGAACTTGTGATCCTCCTTCCTCAGCCTCCCAAGCCACTGAGATTACTGGTTGTGCAACCATGCCAGCCTATTTTTTTTATCATAAAATAATATTGCTTACCTTGATTGATACATGGCCATCTATGAAGTAGAAGTATCCTCTTTGATACCACTACCAAAAGAAGGGAAGTAATAACTACATCATCTAAGGGCAACCCCCAAGCTGGAGTTTAACTGACATACTTTCTAAGCCATCAGATTCTCCTCTGAAAATATATATGAAGGTCCACTACAATATGATAAGAAGCAAATATTAATCTTTCTGTAGTTATGTTGATAGAAATGATATGTAGCTATATTGGTAAATTATGCAGCTACATAGTTATAATAGTTATATGAATATATTATGTAGTTATAATAATTAAAATTAACTTTTTGGTAAAGTATGTGCTTTGCATGTATGAGGCCCTGAGTTCAACCTCCAGCACGAAAAAAAAGGGGGGCCAGGAGATTTTGTAACACAATATATTACAAAATATTCTATTTATTAACAGAATATTGATGATGAATTTAATCATAATTGATAATGAACCAAAGATCCATAGGAAAGACCTTTTGGTTAAATGACTCACACTGACAAATGTCAAACAACAGGGTGTTTCAGAGCATTGACAATGGTCTGTGCTTAGAATATATCAACTGATTCCATATTAAAATGCAGTTAAAATTTTGTTTACTGCATTACTGATGACCATTACAAGCATCTAACACAGCTGCTCTGGGCACAGTGGCATGTACACAGTAGGAATGTATTAAGTATTCATCGAATGATAGAATGAGCTTCATGGCACCTGATATTCAGAACAGTCTGCTAATGTGTAGCTACCACCAAAAAGGAAATTTTGCCCATTTTTCCTCCAGGACTGGCCATGACAGTGTCAAAGCACTAATACTGACTCTATAGTATATTCCACTGCCACCCAACTTCTGCTCAAAGCCACATGCCTCCTCCTGTTGGCTTAAGCCTAAACAATCGGACTAACTATATGGAATGCTAATTTCACATGCAAATAAGGCACTAGTCGTCTGACTACTGTTCACTTCAGTGAGCAGTGAGTTATTCATTATTTATCAAACACAAGATTAAGAGACAGTTAAGATCAAAAATCCTGTTGCAAGAATTTAATAAAAACTTCTCTAATTTTCAAAATAAAAGAGAATAAATTAGTCAATTGTTACATGATCCTCATTGCAAGGAACTGAGCTGTCCTGAAAACTGAAATTGGGGTGTCTACTCCTAGCCTTAGGCTGCCAGGGCATGCTAGGGGTCAACAAGCGAGAGAAAAGGGGCTGTCCGAAGCTGCGGTAGGACAGAGGCAGATGTTGAGTGCATTCAAGCACGCAGCCGCTGGGCACATGTGTATATCTCAAGTGCATGAACAGGCAGAGCATGCATTCACACAGGCCTGTCAGAAACCTTCCTGGGCTCTAACCCTGAGGTGGCTCAGCCCAGGAGTGGGGTCTAACAAGAACAGGACCAGGGCCACACGGCTTGATAAGGAAGCAAGTATCTCAAAATGGAACCCCTTGTTGACCACCCTCTCTTTGCATTTCATGCATTGATTTTACACTGTTTTCTTTTCATGTGTTTTCATTACACTCTAAATAGTGTCACCTCATCATTGTCACACACATAAAATCTCAGGGAAAGGAGTATCACTCCCTGCTCCTCTCAGTTCGGTTTCTGCATTTATCGAGGGAAACTGAGAAGGGTGTAGCAAAGGGGAGACATTGCCAGTTGTTGAAAATTCTGGAACAATGTCAGCACAGTGTTGTGAGTCAAGGAGAAAGCATATTCCTTAGCTCCTGAGTACCATTTATCTTGACTACACTGCTAGAAATAGATTTGAGGTGCTTTTTATGCCTATGATTGGTATTTGGCATGAGGATCAGAGTTAGTCCCCTTCCTAACTAAATGCACCCAACTTGTAAAATTACTCAGCAGTAGTGAATAGGCAGGGAAGATCTCCAAAACGATGCTGGGCCACAGATCTCTCCATCTGCCATCATGCTGGGATATGGCGATGAATTTTCATGGGGCAGAAAACAACTATAAGATTTGCTGGAGGGATGGCAAAGAACAAAGGTCATGGAGAAATCTGTTTCAAAGCAAGAGAAGTTTCGGGCACATTTACACTTATTGATGTGATCCTGCATAAGTGTGAGATATTTCACTCCACATAATGCACTTGTATACTGCATTTTAATATAGAGTCAGTTATTCAAACTTTTCCAATGTTATGCTGAGGCAATTGTTTAAAAGTCAAGATGCTTGTCAAAAGTATATTACTTTTCTTTACATGATGGTCAAAAACAATTGGACTGATTGTTTTAAAAATGGAACCCACTGATTTGGAAGCTAAGCTGCTTATAATTGCTAGGTAGTGTTATCAATATATTGATAAATCCTAGAAGTTTTATAGCAGTTGACTGAAAGTGGATATCTGGAGCTCCATATTTTTAGAAGAATTTTGAGGTTATCACTAGGTTCAGTTAAAAAAAATTGCTAAATGATAGTGATGACCATGATGGATGCAAGAGGGGAAAAGGAGAAGTACAGGAGCAAGGGGCATTTGGGAGGGGTTGAGGGCATGAGGAATAGCACTTGGGCCATGTATGGTGTCATGTTTCCCTGTAACGGTGCACAGGACCAATGATAATGTATCCGATGTTCATGATATTGTAAAAAGGTTACTAAATCATTATTTTACATAAGAGAATTTTTGTTCCCCTGTAAAACATAAAAATCATTTCAGAAATGCAAATGTACTATGAACATTTCTCCACCAAAGGATAATTTTTCCTAAGTACATAGTTTTCTCAATTATTAAATTATTAGATAAATTTGACAAGGAACACAACAGCCTCATTCTTGCCATGCAATACTAACCATGTGCAAACACTGCCTGGCTCTCATAATTTCTACAGCTAAACTGGCAGTTTGTATAACTCGACCTTTCCTTTCCTACAAGCTGGTGAAGCTGAAGCATTAAGGAACTAGCAAAAAAAATTCATAGAAACTGCAAGTCAGACTCAGTCTTTTTTTTTTTTTGAGAAGGCAACACATTTAAAAAGCATCATTTGTAATTATGAAACTATTATAAAAACATTTTAAGAATGTGAAAGTACATTAAATCGACTCCAGAGAACAGACTCAAGAACATAGCCTAATGTCATCTCTCGGAATAAATTTAACATACTGAAAGTTGCTTCATTTAAAAATAATAAAAAAGTCCCAAAATTATATAAGACCTTTTTAAATTAAAAGTCTATATTCAGGAAATGAAAAGATACTTTTTTGGGGCTGCCTTAATGACTAATACAAATCATCAGATAAGTAATTGAGTTGTGCTGAGACAGGAATCAAAATGAACAAAAGATTCATTTTCCTTCAGACTTCGAACATAAGCTATGATGGAGTAGCATGAAATCTTAGGTAAATGTGTCTACTTCCAATACTATATATCAAATTGCTTTCCATGCTACACGGGTAGTAGTCATAAATATAGTGGGGGAAAAAACTGAAGGCCTAGAAAAGTGGGAATTTGATCCTGAACTTTTCCAAAATATTAATCATAGTAGTGGTTACTGTTTATGAATCCTGACCATACGCCAGGTCCTGGGATAGGTATTTCATGTATCTTCCTACACTTTGCACTCAAAATAATTCTTTAAGGCAGGAATTACCATTATCCTCAAATTACAGTTGAGGAAATCACCCAACTTTCCAAGGCTCACCCCCAAATCCCACAGTCAAAATGAAAATTGTCTATTAATGTCAAGAACAGAATTACACAGTTCTGGGCTCTGTTGGAGGCTGCTAAAAATGGAAAACAGAAGCCAAAGACTTGAATCAGCCCTCAGCTGAATTTTGTCTGGGCAATTGCTGGAACTCAGAACAGCTCAACCCTCATTGTGAAATCTCTCCTCATACACTCAAACACATTAGTGATACTTTTTCATCTTCTCAAAGACTACCAAATGCCATCATAACGATTCTAACATTTCTATCCAAAACCCTTGACAGTTCAGTGTGCAGTCAAAATGATTGGGGTTTTATTGTTTATTTGTTTCATTTTGTTTTGTTTGATACTGGAGATCAAACCCAGGAAGGCTTAACCACTGAGCCACATCCCCAGCCCATGTTTTTTTTTCCCCCCAGGGCTGAGGACCGAACTCAGCCTTGCACATGCTAGGCAAGCGTACTGCCACTGAGCTAAATCCCCAACCCCTCATGTTTTATTTTTTATTTTGAGACAGAGTCTCCCTGAGTTGCCTAGGGCCTCACTAAGTTGCTGAGGCTGGCTCTGAACTTGTGATCCTCCTGCCTCAGCCTCCAAAGCTGCAGAGATTACAGGTGTGCACCATTGTGCCCAGCACAGTGTTTCTGATGTACACACATGCACACATTGTTTTATAAATTCAAATCATACCACACTTAATATTCTACAACACACTTTTTTCACTTCATCATATTTGTGCAGAATTTTCCACATCTATATACCTGACATTACCTTTTTCTCTTAATGTCTCCCTCTAACTCCGCTGAATGAATGTACTTTTATTTCAACATTTTCCTGCTGTTTGACATTTGAGATGTCTATGGGTTTGTGCTATGATAAACACGCTGCAATAAATGTCCTTACATGCTGATGTATTTCTGAGGTATAGATACTGAGAAGTATTTATAGTGGGCTATAAAGTGGAGAACTTAAAATTTTGACAGATACTGCCAAATTACTCTATAAAAGACTTTTCTAACCAAATTCTATTTCTCTGCGTGTGTCCCTCTTCTGCTTTGAAAGATGGTCTTTTGATTCAGTCTCTCACCCCTTGTCCTTCTTAATCCTTCTTCTTCTCTTTTCTTTCCTCTTTTTTTGTTCTGTCTCATCTTTTTCTGGCTCTCCTCTCCATTTCTGCCTCCTTATACCCCTTATTCTTTTACCATCCTATGCTATGACCATAGCATGGCAGAAGAGCATATTTAAAACTTTAATTTATTTTGAATCAGGTATTCTGATTCTATTTATTAAATAATCAAAGTAGTTTTATCTTATCTGTCTCTCTAAAAATAAAGTAAAATTCAGTAGTTAAGTTATTTTCACGTGGACCTTGATTTATTTCAATGACCCATGGCAGGAAAATATATCCTTCCTCCACACCACATACACAGCACTAGTAGTGTACAAAAATGTGAAATTCAGGGCCTGGAGCGATGGCTCCGTAGTTACAGTGCTTGCCTGGCATGCACGAGTACAGGTGTTCAAACCCCAGCACCCACCTACACAACTAGGTATCAGAGCAACAAAAGCCATGTGAAAAACTCAATAAAAATTGATTCTCTCTCTCTCTCTCTCTCTCTCTCTCACTGTCCTTCTCTCCTAAAAAAAGAAAGAATTTTTTTTTAAAAATGTGAAATTCAATTCATCATCAGGAGTTTTGGAGGGATTTCTGGGGAATGGTATATGATGCTCAATCATTTAAACATTTAAACTTTTCCATTTTAAATTAGACATTCACTGTTAGCGTTAGAATAAGATATAATAAGAATAAGTATCACTATCACAGAAAGCCCTGCGCAGATGATTTTTCCCCCCACAAACCTTTTGAATAGCAAAACAATGATTTTTCTGCTTCTAAAATAAACACTACAAGAAATATAAAGAACTAACTTTAATGGGAAAAACAGGAAAAAAAATTTTTTTGTGTGGTATGCAAACAGCAAAGTTAAGGGATAAAAACTAATAGAGAGATGTAATATCCCCTAACTAGAAACAGGGATAAGAGATGAAGAGATGATGTGCTCATGAATGCTGGGAACAGAGAGGCTATAGACATTTATTGAAAAACTCTAGAAGGAGGAAGCATGCACATGCTGATATCGGCATCTCTGGGAATTGGCATCATAGGTACTTTATTTTTTTTTTTTAAAGAAAGAGGGACAGGGAAAGAGAGAGAGAAAGCAAAATAGAGAAATAATTTTTATTTAGTTTTTCATGTGCCTTTCATTGCTCCGAGACTCCGTTGTGTACATGGTGCTGGGATTTGAACCCGCATACTCGCACATACCAGGCAAGCTCCAGCCCCATAGGTACTTTTTTATGTGTGTTATATTTATCTGAACTCCCTAATTCTTCTCCAGTGAACACAGATAACTTGCATTAAAAAAATCAAAATTTAAAATTATAAAAGTTTGCCAAATAGAGTCAAGATATTTAAGTCTTTGTAAAGTATATCTAAGGCTTTGTGGAACTCCAAATACCTGACATTGACTTGACACGTTGAAGAGGGCCAGATCAGGGACACAGCATCGGTAGCTTAGCTTACTTAACACAGGAGGAATTTATACCGCAGTTGAGGGAGGGATGTCCACAGTTTGCACCACAAATTTACTGAAACTTCAAGACTATGATTGCAACATTGTGTAGTAATAAAACACTAGAAATCCAGATGTTACCACCAAGAATTTGACCAAAAAAGTCACGGGTGAGTCTACACAGTGGAGAAGTCAGCCTCTGAACAAAGACTTCTGCTGCCTTGCCATACTCGCCAGGATTAAATAAAAATGAATAACAAAAGGAGCAGGGCTACAAGGTTTATCATATGGTATTGGTGGAGGGAGGAGAAGAAATATATTCAAGACTGTCAAATTCCAAATAATCTGACATTTGACTTGATAAATTATGTTTTTAATTACTTGATGAAAATATATGTTTGCATCGGGGTGCGGTGGCACATGTCTATAATCCCAGCAGTTTGAGAGGCTGAGGAAGGAGGATCACAAGTTCAAAGACAGCCTCAACAATGAAGTGAGGCCCTAAGCAACTTAACAAGACCCTGTCTCAAAATAAAATATAAAAAAGGCTGAGGACGTGACTCAGTAGTTAAGCACCCCTGGGTTCACTCCCTAGTGGCAAAAAGAAAATACATGTTTGCTTTCACTTTCAGAAAACAAAAAAGTGGGGCTGGAGCCGTGGCTCAGTGGTTTAGGTGCTTGCCTGGCAAGCACGAGGACCCGGGTTCAAACCCCAGCACCACGTATACAACTGAGTGTTGGAGCAACTAAGGCCATGTGAAAAACTAAATAAAGTTGTTCCTCTCTTTCTCTGTCTCTCTCTCACTGTCCCTCTCTCTTTATAAAAAAAAAAAAGTGAAGGATAATTGAAAAATCAAAACAGAAGATGTCACCTACGGAAGAAAGAAGGAAAGACAGACAGCAGAGGGAATGGAAACTAGATAGAAACTAGACTTTTCAAGGTAACTTAGTGTGTAGTTGGGGAACTGTATAAATGTTTTATTTAATTGAACATTTTAAATAAAAACTAAAAACATTTCCTGCGTCTTCATTTGAAGTTCAGTTTGACGAACAACATTTTTCACTTCTACTAAGCTGAAATTTAATAAGTAGAAATGATAAAGCTTTCTGGGTTCATTATCCCTTAAAATGAATTCTTTGCCGATTTGACCTGTTAAGTCAAGTTTCATCTGTTTCCCACAAAGACTTCTTAATAAAGTTTTGTTATTTCATTATAATTATACATATAATTTAATAATTATACAAGCATGAAATGTAATTTGCTCCAATTCAATCCTCAGTACTTCCCTTTCTCTCCCCTCCACCCTCCCCTATTCCTATTCCTCTACTCTTCTGGTCTTTCATCTATTTATTTATCATTGTTTTATCAGTGCTTTATAGCACTTTATAGATACACAAAAAAATGAATTTTTTAAATTTTGCCTTTCAGTGTTCCCAGGCCACTGGCAAAGTTTAGGTTGGATAAGAGGTTTTCAACATATTAGCATCATCCATAAAATAAACATTTTCTTTTTCCATCAAAACTTTGTTCTGCTGTTTCAAAATGTCATCTGTGTTAGTATTTAATGGAGTATCTACAATCGGTCCAACACTAACTTTTTTTTGGTTTAGGGATTGAATCCAGAAGTGTTTAACCCCTGAACCACATCCCCAGACAGGTTCTCACTAAGTTGCCTAGGGTCTCACTAAGTTGTTGAGGCTGGCTTTGAACTTGTGATCCTCCTGCCTCAGCCTCCCAAACTGATGGAATCACAGGTATGCACCACCGTGCCTGGCTCCGACACTCTAATTTTAAACCTGGTCTATATATTATCTCACATAATCTGCCCAAGGCCTTAGGAGGGAAACACTCTCTTGATCCTCATTTTACAAGGGAAAGACCTAAAAGCATTCAGAAGTTAAGTCACAACAACTTTAACAACTTTGTTGAGGTGTATTTCACATGTCACAAAACTCACTCTATTCAAGGGTGAATAAATCATGGTGAATCTACGCAACGGAGAACTCAACCACCAAAAAAAAGAGAGATCTCTGCCCTCTTGACATACTCACCAGGAGTGGGTATATTATTATTGGGTAAAAAAGCAAATAAAAAAACAACACGCTTCAGGAGGACGAGGCATATAATACGGTATAATTGTTTTTATGACTTTTAATAACCTTACCAAGTGGTGCAGCCATCACCAAAAAATCAGTTCCAGATACCTTTATCCCTCCCATTAAGATCCTTCAAACTCATTTACAATTAATTCCTACCCAAATCCTGAGCCCTGAGCAACCACTAATCTACTGTCATTCTCTATAAGTTTTCCCTTTCTGGATATCTCATTTTTTTAAAAAAACATCTATACGTCATCTTCTGTGTCTGTCTTTTTTCACATAGCATAATGTTTCTGTTGTTCTTTTTGGAGGGTATCAGGGATTGAACCTAGGGGTGCTAAAACAACTGAACCACATCCCCAGCTCTTTTTTATATTTTATTTTGAGGTAGGGTCTCACTGAGTTGCTTAGGGTCTTGCTAAATTGCAGAGGCTGGCTTTGAATTTGTGATCCTCCTGTCTCAACTTCCCAAGCGGCTGGGATGACAGGCGTGCCCCTCCAACTCAGCTAGCGTGTTGAGATTCATTCATGATGTGATTGGTAGGTACCAGTAGCCCATTCTTTTTGTTGGTGAATGGTATTCCATTGTATGGACATACCATGTTTTGTTTAGCCATTCACCAGTGGAACATTCAGTTTGTCCCAGTTGGGGGCTAATAACTGTCACAACTATTGCTGCGCAAGTCTTATGTCCACTTAGGTTTGCATTTCTGGCATTTACTCTCCATCTGGAATAGAACTACAAGATTGTCAAGTTTTATGCTTTGCCCTTTGGGAAACAGCCAAGTATTTCCAAAGTGTCTGCACCATTTTAACTTTGCCACAGGCAGTGTATGAGAGTTCCTGTTTCTCCACATCCCCACCAATTATCATTGGTCTTGTGTATGACAGCCGATCTAGGGAGTGCAAAATATTCTCTTATTCAGACTTTCACTTGCATTTCCCTGATGACTGATGATGTTGACCATCTTTTTCACATGCTTATTAGCTAGCCATTTATATATATACACAAACATTTTTGGTTGAAAAGTGTATCTTTTGCTCATTTTTTATTATTTTGCCTTCTTATAATTAGGTTTTAAGTGATCTTTGTAAATTTTACACTCTTTTATTGGATGTGTGTTTGTAAGATATGTTCTTCCAATCTGTTTTCTAGTCTTACTTATTTAATTATTCATTTATTTATACTGGGGATTGAACCCATTAGTACTTTACTACTGACCTCCATCCGTTGTTTTTGGTTTTTGGGTTTTTTTTTTCTTTTTTTGAGTCAGGTTTTCACTAAGTTGTTGAGGCTGGCCTGGAACTTGCAATCCTTCTGCCTCAACCTCCTGAGTCACTGGAATTACAGATATGTGCCACTGTACCCATTTATATTTTTTATTTTAAGAGACAGAATCTTGCTGTGTTACCCAGGCTGGCCCCAAACTTCAGAGCTCAAGCAACCCTCCTGCCTCAGCCTCCTGAGAAGCTGTGATAATAGTTACCATTTCTTTTTTTTTTTTTTCAGTGCCAGAAATTGAACCCTGGACCTCACACATGCTAGGCAAGTACTCTACCACCTGGTCCAGATACCACTTTCTTAACAATATATTTTGAATTTCAAAATTGTTGAATTTTGATAAAGTCCAATTAAGTAATCTTTCTTTCATTCATTGTACTTTCATATTATTGAAACTAAGAAAACTTGGCATAAATCATGGTCGAGGAGATTCTCTTGCTTAGTAGTTCTAGTAAGTTGTGTTTCTGTCTGTCTATATTTCTTAGACTTTTCCACATCCAGGATTGTGTCCTCTATGAGGGGAAAAAAAAAACGATTTTACTTCTTTCTTTGTAACCAGCATGCCTTTTGATGCTTTTTCTTGCCTGGTTCCACTGGCTAGCAACTCCAGTACAATGCTGAGCAAAACGATAAAGCAGATATCCTTGCCTTGATCCTGACGTTGAGGGAAAGCATTCAGTCTTTCCCAGTGATCATATTCAACATACTTTTTCTGTATATGTCTTTTACCAGGTTGAGCAAGTTCCTCTCTCTTCCAAGTTTACTAAAAGTTTTGCTTATGAATGTGTCTTAGACATTGCATATACTTTTTCTATATGTACTGAGAAGATGGAGTTTTTTTTTTTTTAAGAGAAAGGGACAGTGAGAGAGAGAATCAATTTTATTTAGTTTTTCATGTGGCTTTCATTGCTCTGAGACTTTGTTGTGTATGTGGTGCTGGGGTTTGAACTCCCATACTCACACATGCCAGGCAAGCTCAGTAACCACTGAGCCACCACTCCAGCCCCAGTTTCGATAGTTTTTGTCTTCCTAAGAATTCATTCATTTTGTCTGAGTTACCAATTTGTTGACATAAAGTTGTTCATCAAAGTCACATGGTTTTAGCCAGGCGTGGTGGTACACACCTATGATGCTAGCAGATTGGGCAGGGCTGGGGGTGGCAGCTAAGGCAGGAGGATTGCAAGTTCAAAGCCAGCCTCAGCAATTTAGCAAGACCCTGAGCAACTTAAGTGAGACCCTGTCTCAAAATACAAAATAAAAATGGGCTGGGGATGTGGTTCAGTGGTTTAGCACCTCTGGGTTCACTCCCAAGTACCAAAAAAAAAAAAAAGTCACATGAACTTCAGGAATGGCTATGGGATTTAAACAAAAGGGGTTTAATTCAAACCCTCAACCTTTCCTGTTATGCATATCATCTTCCATTCATTTATTACTCAATAAGCTCTTCTAGAAACCAGGTATAAAATTGTAGGCGTAATGAGGTTAATTGCTATGGTTGGGATATAGTTTAATTGTATCCCCCCAAAGGTTTATGTGATTGGAGGTTTGGTTCCCAGGGTAGTAGTATTGGGAGGTATTATGAACCCTTTAAGGGTAGAGCTTAGTGGGGAGTCCTTAGGTTACTGGAGACATGCAGTAGTTCTCTTTCAACCTCTTTGTGGTTTTCACAAGAAGGTTGTTATAAAAGGAGCAAGCATGGCCTCACCCATCTCTCTCACCCATCTCTCTCTGCTTCCTGGCTCCTTCACACACACTCCATCATCTGCTATCTGCTATCTGCCATGGGCTCCTCATCAGTCAGAGCCTATACCACACTATTTGAATTTAGAACTTCCACAAGTGTGAGCTAAATAAACCTCTTTTCTTCATAAGAATCCTGTGTCACGTATTTAATTACAGTAACAAAAAAAAGACCAATACATCAATTCAGCCATTGTCAGAAGGAAGTGGAAATGACATGACCTATGAATCAGGGACACACTTTTCTAAATAAACTGGAACATGTAATTTACAAATGGATCTTCCCTGATTTTAAAATGTTTCATAAACATTCTCAGATGTGACTTCTGAACTGCTTGTGCTCGGAGGTCAAATTGCCCAAACATCATTAGGGTCCATACAACAAATGGATGACATTTTAAAAGGAGCACACTGGAAACATTTGTGTGCAGGAGTGAGCATCCTCAGACGGTAGCTTTACGTGATCAGTTGATATTCTGGTTTTCATTCATTTTGCTCATTCCCGTTAGTCTAAATGGAAAACCACATTTGCAAATAAATTTTAAAATGTGAATTGAGAATTTTATGGCTAAGACCTAAGTGATCGTGTAAATTTATCCATCCATAAAGCCTGAGAAGTCAGTAACTTTAGCAGAAGTCACAGAAGTTGATGGCAAAATCACTGAGATATAATCTGGTTGATTAAGGAACAAACATATGAAGAAGAAGAAAAGAGAAGCAAGGTTGTTCAGGAAGATGTGGTTTCCTTGGTGCAATAGCATCTTTTAACTCTGGGATGATTTAAAAGCAAGCATTGGGGCGCTGGAGCAGTGGCTCAGTGGTTACAGCGCTTGCATGTGGCATTCGCAAGTACACGAGTTCAAATCCCAGCACCACATACACGACGAAGTCTCAGAGCAACCAAAGCCATATGAAAAACTCAATAAAAATTGATTTTGTCTGTCTGTCTCTCTCTCACTGTCCCCTCTTTCTTTAAAAAAAAAATAAATAAATAAATAAAAGCAAGCATGGGGGGCTGGAGCAGTGGCTCAGTAGATACGGTGCTTTCCTGGCATGCGTGAGGACACAGGTTTGAACCCCAGAAGTATGGAAGCAACAAAAGCCACACGAAAACTAAATTAAATTGATTCTATCTTTCTCTCTCTCTCTCTCTCTATCCCTCTCTCTCTCTCTCTCTTTTGCTTTTAAAGAGAGAAGGACAGTGAGAGAGAGAGAGAGAGAGAATCAATTTGTATTGAGTTTTTCACGTGGCTTTCGTTGCTCTGACATTTAGTTGTGTACGTGGGTGCTGGGGTTTGAACCTGTGTACTTGCGCATGCTGGGCAAGTGCCGTAACCGCCAAGCCACCTCTCCAGCCCCTGTCCCTCTCTCTTTAAAAAAAAAAAAAAGGTAAGCATAGAAATGCTTAAGAATATTAAAATACCTGCTATTAATATTTTCAGGTTAAGGAATTTGTAAAAAAAAAAAAGTTTTGACATTTTATGTACTTATAACATTTAAGAGAACTTAGCCTAATAGAGTAAAGGGTCATCCTTGTGATTCCAATTTTAAATGTGTAATTGATTTAGACTTATAATTTTAAGTTCAAATCTTCATAGGTTTATTACAGAACTGAATAATTTTTTAAAAAAATTAAAGGTTTACCACATTTTTAGATTTAATGTGTTTTTTTATAGCAGTTAAGTGTTCAGAAAGGTTTTGTTAAGTCAGATAATTATAGTATTTAAAAGGAAATTGAATACATTAAATTTATAAAAGAAGTTGAAAAGGAGTTTGACCAAGTTTGTAAATGGTTCAAGCATTAATTGAAGGCACCTTAAAAGTGATGGTTATACGTCAATGTTTATAGCAGCCAGCAGCCTAAGTCACAGTAGCCAAGCTATGGACCAAAGAAAAGCAGCTGAAAAGAAGGGTATGGAGCCAGAAGAAAGGGCCCAGACCTCAACCGATCAAGGACATTTACTGCAATAGATACAGGGGACATACTTTCAAACGGCAAAATGCTGCTTGGCTTTTGGACAGGTGATCTTTTATAAACTGACTTAGAGAGGGCGTCATGGCAGGAATTTTCCTGGTTAAACTGGATTTTTTGGTAGGGTGGGGATTAAACTGAGTTTTTCAGTAGACTGAGGATCCTCTGATGAGGGCCCGAGATAATAGGTTCCAGTAAGGTCCTGAGTCTGTAGATTTCGAAACAGTGAGGAGGGGTTTGCTGCACGGCTGAGTGGCTTCTGGTAATTTTCAACATCCATCATCGGAAATAATCTAGATGCAGTCAACAGATGAACGGATCAAGAAAACGTAGTCTATAGACACAATGGAGTGGTATTCAGCCACAAAGAAGAATAAAGTTATGTCATTTGCAGGAAAATGGATGGAACTAGAGACCATCATGTTAATTGAAATAAGCCAGACTCAGAAAGTCAAGAGTTGAATGTTCTCTCTCATATGTGGAAGCCAGACCACAATAAGAGAAAAGAAAAAGAAAAAAGGGGGGAGGGTAGCTCATGAAAATAGAAGAGCGATCATGGCGTTCAGGAAGGGTGTTGGCCAGGAGAGAGGAGGGACTGGAAAAGGGAGGAACGGCGGAATTAATGTCACCAAACTTTCCTACTTACGTATATGAACATATCATAGTGAATTTCACATATATATGTATATATACATACACACATATACATATATATATCCTATACATGTATAATCTTAAGCTTATTTTTAAAAAACTATAAATAAACAGAAGATCAGTAGAGCAGAGAAAAGGTAACGGGGGAGGGAGCGGGAGGGAGAGGGGGAATACTGGAGACTGAATTGGAGCAAATTACATTCTACGCTTGTATAATCATATCAAAATGAACCCCAATATTATGTATAACTGTAACAAAATTATTTTAAAAAATGGTGGTTATAACTTGCTGGGCATATAAAAATTATAAAATTTGTAATCAAAATTTAAAAGCTTCAAGATAGGTTTTTCAAAATTCTAACTTCAATAAATCAAAGACTAATTTAAAATCAAAGTTACTTCTGAACAATCTCTTCTGTGCACAAAACTACCACCGAGGACCTTAATAATCACGTTGGCAAGAAGTGCAGTAGGTCTCCAGGGTAAGTTATGCTGTCATTCAACAAGCATGAATGGAGCACCTACTGCATACCAGACAGACTCCCTGCCAAAGACGGAAGCAGTCACAGGCTCCTGGAGGAGGTATCCAAAACTGCCGACTTGTACAGATACGAGTCAGGAAGCCAAAGGTATTGAGTTGCTTAGCATTCTCCATAAAATAAAGCTAAACCGTGGGGAACCAGAAACAGCAAAAGTATGGGAGTCTCCTTCCATCGGTTAAAAAATTTGCAAGAAGGCATGGTAGAAGATGCTTTCCTGTATAACACCTCCCCTACCCCAGGCTGGATCAAAATTCCGTGGGCTTGGGCTGGACCGGTGGCTCCACGGTTATGGTGCTTGTCTGGCATGCAGAGTCAAACCCCAGCACCATACACACAACAAAGTGTCAGAGCAATGAAAGTCACATGAAATTGCTTCCCTCTTCTCTCTCTTTCTCTCACTGTCCCTCTTTCTTAAAAAAAAAAAAAAATTCCATGGGATTTATGGGAAGGAGGAAATAAAAAATAAAAAAAACATAGACACTGAAGCATTCCTGAGAAAGAGCCCTGTACCCTGACTCTTTGGACCAAATTCTTAATGTGAAGGAGGGCAAACCTCCCGCAGGTAATTGTGGGGACTTATGGAAGGGAGAGTTATGTCCCTGTCCCCAGGGAACCCAGCAGGTTGCAAGCCCCAGAACTCCCCAGGCCTTGTGTGGCAATGTATGTCCAGGCAAAGGGGTCCAGGAGCTCCTCGCCACATGGCTGGAAAACAGCAACATGTCCCCATGAAGCCCAGAAGAGCACAGAAGTGGCCTGTGGCCTGAAGTTTGGCCTGGGGATGGCATTTGGTACTGAGCTGAGCAACTTCTTTTGACACCTATCTCATGTCACCCTGACAATAGCCCTAGGAAGGAAGCAGCCTCGGAATCTGCACTTGGCAGAGTAAGAGACAGAGGCTGCGGATTCAGTGGCAAGCTCAGGACACACAGCTCGCGGGGTTGGAGCAGGGACCTGACGGCATCCTCCCTTCCCATATGCTGTGCGGCTCCCCGTTACGAAATGTATGCTATCCATCACCTCCGCGAGAGATGGATGAGGTGGAGACCTGTCTTGGTGTCTTGTGGCATGCAGAGGCTGGCAGCCAGCCAGAGGCAAGAACCCAAGCGGAGAAAAAGATAATTCAGAACCTGACTCAGCATTGTTCTTGATGACAGTTGAGCTAATGGAAACTACAAAACACAGCCAGGAAAAGGCTTTGTTTCTCTCCCTTTGCTGCATAGGATCTGGCCGTGTGGGGGTCATTGAAAGGCTCTGGCACCTAAGTATGTTTAACAGTGAGCCCAGAGACCCTTCAGTCTGCCAGGCTGTGCAGGGAGAATACCATCAGAGGGAACCAAGAGTCTTCTTGAAAAATGAAGTGAAACTTTAGCATATTATGTCAAAAGAGAAATATCACCAAACAGTACAAGGAGTAGAATCCAATTTTTGCTTTCAATATGCCTGTGCATACATTTACATAGACAATGACCTCTCTGGGCAGTTCAAGGATGGGTAATTCGATTAGAGTCAGAGACACCAAGCTAAGTGATTAAAGTGCACAATCCTGAGCCAAGGTGGCTGGGGTTTGATCCCCGCTCTGCCACTTCCTGATCGTGGGACCTTGGATGAAATGCATGACCTTCTCAGTCTCTCAAATTTCCCACCCATGAAGTAAAGCTAATTAACAGTTTTATAATTAACAGTCATATAATCCCCAGACTGTGCATGGTGTCCCACCAGGCATGCGATAGGCTCTTGGTCGGTCACCATATGTGCAGAAGAGCTCCATCTTTTACCAGAGGCCCAATACAGCTTCCTGGTTTCATGTCTACCACCCAGCCTCCTTGATCCCATAGATATGGAATCCAGAGCCAGCAAAGGGCTACGTTCTATCTAGAATCCAGAGTTCCAGCCACTGCTCTGTCTCCCTCCTCTTTTTCAGCACTGACAACTGTGACTATAAAGAACTGCAGAAGCTACTGCATTGTTTCTAGGGTCCTTGGCCCAGGCCTGTAATCCCAGGAACTGGGAGGCTGAGACAGGAGGATCACAAGTTTGAGGTCAGCCTCAACAATTTAGTGAAACTCTCTCAAAATAGAAAAAAGCATTGGGGATAAAACTTAGTGGTAAAGCACCCATGGGATCGATCACCAGTACCAAACAAAAAAAGAAAGAAAGAAAGAAAAAATGTCCGCATGTCTTAGGAATCAGGCCAAAAATGTATATTTTAATGAGAAGTATTTTATCCAAGAGGAGATACATGGAATCGAGACACAGCGAAAGACTTATTTAGTCTCAGTGGGAAAGTCTGTTTTTTATTTTTAGTTGCTTGGATATTTGACTCAGAGAAACAGGTCCCATGAGCCCAATTTCAAGGACCTTACATAGAATTCCCTTTGAACTCATGCTCTGGCAGGCTGGTTTGAGGAAGAAATGAGGTAAAACATGAGAAAAGTTCTTGCAGAACTACAAGTACGAGAGCTACGGAAGGATTAAATGCCTTATTTCTTCCCTTGCTGTGTGGTCTTGGGCAAGTTACTTGACTTTTCTGAGTCTTATTTTCCTTACCTGAAAGATGAGGACAATCCTAGCTCTCAAGGTTAATTTTAGAATTACTTTTTTTTTAAATGCATATAAGGAGCCCGTAATTCCAGCAGCTGGGGAGGCTGAAATAGGAGGATCGCAAGTTCAAAGTCAGCCTCAGCAAGTTAGTGAGGCCCTAATCAACTTAGCGAGACTCTGACTCAAAATAAAAAATAAAAAGGGCTGGGGAAAAAAAGAAAAAAAAAGGACTGGGGATGTGGCTCAGTGGTTAAGAACCCCTGGGTTCAATCCCTGGTACCAAAAAAAAAAAGAAAAGAAAATGCGTCTAAGGAACATAACTTACATTAAAATTGAACAAATGTCAGTCCTTCTGTAATTTAGAAACTAAAAAAAAAAAAATCATTTAGCAGTTTCTATTTAGGCTTTATAAAATTTGTTTTGCAATGACCTGCCATAGAGGAGATGGTGTGTACATATAAAACTTGAAGCCTAAAAGTATCCAAGTTTGAGTTTCAATAACATCCCCATCACTTACGATCTTATAACCTTGGGAAGCTTCCTCACTTTCCCCAAATGTAAACTGGAATGGATGGCGTGAACCCACTCAAAGGGGTTAAAGATAAAGTTTTGCATGCTTGGCATGACCTCCCCCATTTTAAGAGTGTTTGCTCTTTGCTGGGTGTGTTTCTGTTTTTTAAGAATTCTCCCTATCATCGCCTCCTATCCTTCCTTCAATTGGTGCCTGAAGTCAGAACCACAAATTTTGCATTTCATAGCATGACGAGCCTCCCACAGCAATAATTTAATCCATAGAAAGTGTGGACACAAAGAATATGGAAATGTTTATTTAGATAAACCTAAGAAAATGACATGAAAATAATGGAGCCAAATAGATTCATTTTAAAAGCCTAAACCAGTGTAGGATGGCTCACAGGGTCCACCTGCAGACCAAAATGCAGAGATCACAAGGAAGTCAGCAGAAAACTTCTCTCTAGTCTCTTAGAAAGAATCTAAAGCTCCTGGAAAACCAGTTATGTAGGGCTAGGGAGGGAATTAATGTTTATTTAGTGCTTACTATGTATTAAAGACTACACAGATATTCTCTTACTTATCAATCATAACTCTATGGACCCTGTGTGCCCCAATTAATATTGTGTTCTTTTTACACATTTCATTAAATACTTAACCAGTACTATTTCATCAAGTCCTCTCAATAACTCTTATTTTTTTTTTCTTTTAAGAGAGAGGGAAAGTGTGTGTGTGTATGTGTGTGTGTGTGTGTGTGAGAGAGAGAGAGAGAGAGAGAGAGAGAGAGAATCAATTTTATTTAGTTTTTCATGTGGCTTTCGTTGCTCCAACACTTTGTTGTGTACGTGGTGCTGGGGTTTGAACTCACATCTTCATGCATACCAAGCAAATGCCATAACCGCTGAGCCACCGCTCCAGCCCCTCAATAACCCTTTAAAGTAGGATTTATCATTTATTATAAAGGGAACTGAGGCACAGAGAAGTTAAATAAATTTGTCCGGGTTTGTACAAGCATTAAAATTTCACAGTCTTATTAATAGTGAGCTGAGCCTGGTATGAAACTGCAAAGACCCTAAAGTGAAATGGCCATGGGTCAGTTACACAGGGAGAGTATCACATTACAGATTGCTATCATGATTGTCATAAATTAGAGGGCTCTTTTTTAAGTGGGTCGATCTGAGTATTAGTAATTATTATTGTTATTGCTGTCAATTGAAGAGTTGTTCATTTGTATGGTTCAAAATGAAAAAGGAACAGAAGGTATCCAAAAAGTACTCTCTATTCCTGCTCTACCAGTCAATATCTTGCCTTGGAGACAAACAGTATTATTAGTTTCTCAGGTATCTGGATTTCTTATGCATATGCAAACCTATAAAGGCACACAGTCTCTCTCTTACACACCCACACACTCTTAAAGTAAACGTATTGCTTATATTCATACATTTCTGCCCCTGGCTATGTTGGTGGGACCCGGTATCTGGAGGCCATTTCATATTAGTACCTGGAGAGCTTCCTCCTTCCTGGGGAGAGCTGTCAAGTACCCATTGTACCTCCTGTCCTCTACTGGACATGTAGGTTGTTCCCAGGCATCTGTTGTTACAAACAATGCGGCAATGAATAATTCAGTCTATGAATCATTTTTCATATTTGAGAGATCTGATAACACTGTGGAAGTGGGATTGCTGGATTAAACAGTGTGTGCATTTTATAGATATTACCTTCTTCCTCTCCACAGAGACTATTCACATTTCAAAATGTGGAATCCCTATCACTCTTATTTATGAGTGCCTGGATCTATTTGATTAAAGTATTCCTAAGATTCCGGCTGCTAAGCTGAGTGATGAGAAATGCTGATACAAAGGGCAAATTTCAACACAAACTCATGATTTTACATTTTTATTTTTACCCGAAGGGTATTTCCCCATGATTGACTATCTAATAAAATGAAAGAGCATATTAATGAAACTCTTTGAGCCACCTTATCTGTTGGAGTATTAGTCAGGTACCACCAATGCATGTTGTATATACACCACTGTCTGGTGACACTGGCTCTTACTAAGATTTCATTTAGGAGAAAAGTGTAGGGAGGTATCCTCTGGAGAGTAAAACACACCAAGATTCACCCAAGTTGGGCACAGAAAGTTAGTGCCTGATGCTAATGATGGTGGCCAAATCCCAATCTTTGGGAGCTTAAAAACACCTAGACAACTTTCACAGCCGTCTCAGATGGTGTGCCTGAAATGAAACTTCCAACCTTGTACCAAAAGGAAGGCAGGATGTGTGTGATATCGTGTCTGTTATGATTTGGATATATGGTGTCCCCCAAAAGCTCATGTGTAAAAACGATACAAGAATGGAGGGGCTGGAGAGGTGGCTCAGCAGTAAAATGCTTGCCTGCCATGTGCAAGGACCTGGGTTCAAATCCCAGCATCACATACACAACTGTCAGAAAAACAAAAACTAAATGATTCTCTCTCTCTTTAAAAAAAAAAAAGACAATACAAGAATGTTCAGAGATGAAATGATTAGATTATGAGAGTTGTAACCTAATCCATGGCTTAAACCATATATATGGATTAATCTAGTGGCAACTGGAAGGCAGGAAGGGTATGAATGGAGGAGTTGGGTCCCTGGGGGCATGCTTTGGTGTCTATATTTTTGTCCCTGGTGGTCCCTGGTGAGCACAGCGTCCTACCTCTCTCTCTCTCTCTCTTTCCCCTTCCTGATTGTCGTGCCCAGAGCAGCTCTCCTTCACCATGATGTTCTGCATCACTTTGAGCCCAGAGCAATGGAGCAGGCCATCTATGGTCTGAGACCTCTGTAACCATGAGCCCCCAATAAGCCTTCCCTCCTCTAAATGGATCTGGACAGATCTTTCTGTCCCAGAAACAACAACAACAAAAAAAAAAAAACTGTGAAAGAGCAGAACACAAGACGTGATTGCTGAGCCACCAGCCTCCTGACCTCTGGGTTACATTGTTATCCAGCGGATGTCAGATGGTGGCCCACAGGGGGTGCATCCTGGAGAAGGAAGGGGTTGGCCCAGGGAGCTAGGCTTCATTAGATGGAGACACCATTCACAGGTGTGTGTTACTCACTCTGTGGGCTGTGTGGGATTCCTGGGCTTTGCTTTCCACCAAGCATCCTTATGTCCTGCGTTAGATGTGAGATGGAATAGGATGATCTACATGGGCCTAGGCCTGGATGCTGCAGGAACAGAAAGGCCCTTTTATGCTCCCAGTAGGCTGCTTGGTGACTGGATGTTGGGAAGGGGGTGCTGCAGAGGCAAGCGCATTCACCCTTCCCTTTATCTCTGGTGTCTTATCTTCACCCAGCAGAAGAGTGACCACAAAAGGGGCAGAAGGAGGAGAGAGAATGTTAAGACTCTGTGGCTGGAGGAGGCTCATGTCTAATCCCTAGCAGCCCCAAGAGCTCAGCTCTGGTGATAAAGGGATCTAGAAGTAATCCGACCTCTCAACAAAGAGATTGAATATCCTGAGGGGTGAGATCCACTCAGCCGTGCAGCAACTTCAACTGATTTAATCCAGCCAGGTTTTTTTACAGATAGAGTAAGTGACTTTAAGCTCCTCTTTGCTTGGATTTCCAGAGCATTTTAAGAGAGCAAAGGAATCAGGTAATTTATTTTCTGGCCTGATTATGTGATATTTTCTTATCTTAAAGATTCTGTTCATTAAATAAACTAATTATGCCCAATTTGCACCTAACTTTTAAGAAACCAATTCTCTAAAGTCTAGAAGCCATTCATGTACATAGTTTACAAATCACTTCCCTCCATTACTGTGTAGTGTGGTACCACCTAGTGGTACAAATGAAGGTAGCACTTGGACTCATACTACTCCACAAAGGTCGTAGAAGTTTCATCTTTGGGTGGGCAGAGTACCAGGGCACTTTCAAGTTTCTTTTATTGCTGAAAAAAGGTGTAGCTTTGTTGCCTTTGAAAACATTTGTGGCCTTGTAGACCAATGGGATAGAATAGAAGATGCAGAGACAAACACAACCACTGTTGTCATCGGAACCTTGACAAAGGGGCCCAAAGCAAGCGTTGGAGAAAAGTCATATTTCTTTAACAAATGGTGCTGAGACAACTGGGTATCCATTTGTAGAAGAATGAAAGTAAATACTTGTCTCTCCCCTACATAAAAGTCAATTCAGAAATGGATCACAGACCCAGGAATCAGACCAGAAATTTTGCAACAGCTGGAAGAAAATATTGAGTCAATGTTCCAACATATAAGCATAGGCAATGACTTTCTCAATAGGACCCCTAACGCTCAGGAAATAATACCAAGAATTAACAAATGGCTAGGTGCTGTGGCACATGCCTGTATCTCCAGTGGCTCAGGACACTGAGGCAGGAGGTTCCCAAGTTCAAAGCCAGCCTCAGCAACTTAGTGAGACCCTGTCTCAAAATAAAAAATAAAATAGGCTGGGGATGTGGCTCAGTGGTTAAGCGCCCCTGGGTTCAATCTCCAGTATGAAAAGAAATTAACAAATGGGATGAGATCAAATTTAAAAGCTTCTATGCAGCAAAGGATATAAACAGCATGATGCAAAAACCTACAGAATGGGAGAAAAATCTTTGCCAGCTACTCCTCCAAAGGAGGATTAATATACAGAACGTAGAAAGAACTTAAAAAAAAAGACCACACATAAATGGGCAAGTGGACAAAACAGACAATTTCTCAAAAGAAGTACAAATGTTCAACACAATCATGACAAAAAAATGTTTAACATCTCTAGCAATCAAGGAAATGCCACTAACATTCTAACTCCAGTTAGAATATCAGTCACCGATAATACAAAAAAATCAAAAAATAAATAAAGGCTGGTGAGAATGGGGAAGGGAAAGGGACCCTTTGACACTATTGGTGGGATTGTAAATTAGTACAACCACTATGGAAATCAGCACGGAGGTGCCTCAAAAGACCAGAAAGGGACCGAGCTATCCCACTTTTAACTGTTTATCCAAAAGAATTAACATCAGCCTACAATAGTAATGCATGCATGTCAGTGTTTATAGTGACATGTACAAATATGCCACAATGAATCCCAGTATTATGTATATTCAATATGCACCAATAATACAGAAAAAACTTTTGTGATACCCCCCTTTTTGTTTAAGACGAGACCGTGTCTGTCTTAGGTTGCCAGGATAGAGCTACATTCTTACCTGTCATCGGGTGTTGAAGTACAACTTCTTCAATTCTGTCTTAGGTTGATATGTACTCTTCCTGGTCTTCCCCGTCTTTGACTACCAGTCTAGCATACTCAGCCATACTTCAGGGGAGTGGCCAGCATCAATGGCTAGCAAAGCTTGGTGTAGAATTGCTGTCTGTCTACGCTGGTTACCAGCTACGCTGGTAGCTTACACATCCACCACACACCGATACCAGATATGAGACACAGAAAACCACCAAAAGCCAAGAAGCCAAACCAATTTCTTCCCCAAGCAACAACAGATTGGAAATCCTAGGGGATGGGATTCTTTTCATTGTTCTTATGTAACTCCTCTCCTAAATGCTCCCATTGAGGGATATTCAGGAGCCCCTCTTCTAAGAACCAAGGACAGCATTTCTCCACTGTTTTGAGGAACGCTCGGGCGGTGGCTGTTTTTAGAGGCGTTCCATTCTTTTTTAACAATTCCTTAAGAGGCCGTTCCATTCTGATCCGTGATATTTCTGATCCCATTGTTAATCTTAAGCCCTTCCAAGATAGCTATCATAAAAATACACAGAAACCAAATACACAACAATACCACAAACACACAAAGAGTTACAACTTGACACAAATTTGTCTACTAAAGGACGTCCGACGCTGTCTTGCAGCCACTTGCTTAGTCCCTCAGCGGAGACTCTTCCGTTATCCTTGAGGTCCCTATTTCTGTTCAAACAGGGTCTGCTGGTTAAATTTCAACTTACCACTAATACTTACAATTGGTTTTCGCATTCCCTGTAGGGGCCACCACTTGACGCGCTCGACCCTCGAAGCGGCAATAACGACTCGTACACTTGTTGCTTGCGGAGATCTCTCTTTAATCAGGAAGTTGTACCGCTTAAATAACGAAGGTAACCCAATCAGCAGGTTGTTGCTACGAGGAAGAAAACTCTGCCGGCTCCTATTGGTTGTCCCTAGGTGGTCAGATATTGCAAGCTTACGAACCAGGAACAGCACAAGATCAGCTGACCAGGCTTGACCAGGCTTGGCCAGCCGCCAGCCGCCAGCCGCCAACCGCCATCTCAAAGCTGCCTGTGTGGTGTGGCCTCTGGGTGCCGACCGCCACATTGATCTGAATAGGGCAGGAGGTAAGAAACACCCATAGAAATGGCATTTGTTTCAAGCTCACACCTGAAAGAACCCTGAACACAATGATTCCAAGTCTGGAATGGCTATGTCCCTTAAAGCACATAGCACCAGCACTGGCCAGGGTGGTATAAGAATGGGTGGGCCATAGCCAGACATGGCGTCACACTCCTGCAATCCCAGCTGAAGCAGGGGGATTGCAGATTTCAGACCAGCCTCACAACTTATTGAGACTGGTCTCAAAAAGGACTGGGGATGT
This sequence comes from Aplodontia rufa, assembly GCA_004027875.1. Lineage (NCBI taxonomy): Eukaryota > Metazoa > Chordata > Mammalia > Rodentia > Aplodontiidae > Aplodontia > Aplodontia rufa. The sequence continues at coordinate 54,657 of PVKS010009423.1, forward strand.
AGCTCAGTGGAAAAGCACCCCCATATTCAATCCCCAATACCACAAAAGAAAGCTAGAATGGGTGAATCACGAAACATCCTGGCCTACTGGTCTGACACTAGGGAAGCTGAAAAGATTTCTCTGGGTCCTGAATATTTCCCAGACTGCCACCGTTTGATAACTCATTCCTTTGGACTTGAAAGTTTTCATAATTTGTACTAAGTGCAAATGATCCTGACATGGCTGATAACTACTTTAAGCCTTTCCAACATTCCAAGAAAGGAAGGTAAATTCAGGCTGACAGTAACTGACTATTTGTTAAAAAATCCAAAGGGGAAAAAAATCATGCTGAGCAAAGTTAGCCAAACCCAGAGACTCAAAAGTCAAATGTTTTCCCTCATTTGTGGAGCAAAACCAGGCTTGGGTGAAAGGTTGTCAAACTCGCATATTAGACCCAACAAAGGCATAGCAACACATAATCTAGGGGAACCAAGGATATGGTGGGTGGGGATAAGCATAGGGGAAGAGAGAGGGAGGGAGGATAGAGAGGGATCTAGGCAGACAATCCACAATGTAGCATACTCTTTACCCCCATGAGAATTCAAATAATACTTATGCAATCATTTAATTCTGGAAAATTCACAGTCTAAACATGTATAACACTTGTAGGGGCAAAATATAGAAGAATCAAGAGACGAGGGTATGGGTGATGTGGGGATAATTCTGATTTAAGAATAAATGCATGGAAGAGATCATGATGAGTAAAATCAGCTTAACCCAC
>PVKS010009424.1:0-40514 GCA_004027875.1 Aplodontia rufa
TTGAGTATTTTTTCCACATATTTGGAAGGGTTGTAATTGTATTGATTCTTTTACTATGATGTAGGTAACTTCTTTGTTTCCTTCTGACTAATTTTTGGTCAAAATTAACTTTGTCAGTTATAAGGATCACAACATCAACTTGCTTTCTTGGGCCATATGCTTGGTAGGTTTTTGCCAACCTTTCACCTTCAATCTCTGTCTATCTTTGGCTCTGAGGTGTGTCTCCTGTAAGCAGCATATTGTTGGATTTTTTTTTTTTTGCTTTTGATCAAGTATGCTAATCTGTGTCTTTCTATTGGAGCATTGAGTCTATTCATGTTCAGTGTTAGAATAGATATGTGATTCTGAGTCCCTGGCATTATGTCCTGTATTGTATTTTGCACCATCTTGGATATCTTTAAGTGAGTTATGTTTTTATTCACTTTCCTCTTTATATGGGCTTTGGGAATTGTTAGATTGTTCCTCTGAATGAAGTTTATCTTTGAATATTCTCTGTAGAGCTGATTTTTGCATTCCTGTATGTTGCTAGTTTTATCTTATCCTGGAAGCATTTTATTTCCTTGTCACATTTAAAGCTGGGTTTTGCAGGGTGTAGTATCTTTGGCTGAAAATTATTTTATTTCCGTATTTGAAATGCTTTCCTAGTCTTTATTGTCTGAGGTGAAAAATCCACAGTAATTATTGGTCCACCTCTGAATGTGATTTGGTGTTTGTATTTTACTGCTTTTAAAATTCTTTCCTTGCTTTCTCTATTATTCATTTTGTATACGATGTGTCTCTGTGAGTTTTTCATTTGGTTAAGTCTGTTTGGTGTCCTTTAGGCATCTTGAATTTTAATTTCTGAATCAATTCTGATATGGGGGAAATTTTCTTTGGCTGTCTCATTGAGAAGTTTCTTTATGCCATTCATTTGTTGTTCTATGTTCTCCCTATTCCAATAATTCTCAGGTTATTTCTTTTCATTGCATCCCGTACTTCTTAGAAGTTCTGATCATGCTCAATAAGTTTCTTTTCTTGTCTATTGTCCTTTCATTCAACATTACTCAGCCTGTCTTTTTTGTCTGATGTTCATTCTTCAAGAGCTGAAGTTCTATTTTCTCCTGAGTGTATCTGATATTATTATCTTCCAATGAGCTTTTAAGAGCTCTAGTTTTCTAAGACCTCTGCTACAGCTCTTTTCAGAATGTCTAGGTCTTTATCAAAGTGGTCTCTCCACTTCTGAAATTGCTCTTATTTCCTTTCTTAAGTCTTCTTTAATTCTTTGATTGTTTTAATAATTAGATTGTTGACACTTTGTTCTAGGTTTTCATCCATTGACTCCTTGGCTGAGGAGTTGTGGGTTTAAGGAGGAGGATCATTTCCTTTTTTCTTCATTTTCAGTTTCAGGAAGTGGGGCCTGAGATCTATCACTGCATAATTCACTTGGGGCTTTGTTGATGGGTGTGGTGTTTTTGTTTCTTCATTTATGTGATGTGGGGTGCAATTTGGATTATACAGTTCAATGACTGACTCCCCAACCTGTGAATTATTATTGACCTTCACTGTTACCAGTACCTCAGGAGATGAGGGATCAGAATCAATATGTACAGCCAATACATACAACAGACAGGGTTGATCTGGTTATTTTGTGCCCACTATAGCTGTTACAGTGTTAGTTATCACCTATAAGAATGGCAAATGGATTAACAGTTGTCTTCCATGAGAGTCCTCAGGCTATACTTGGTTTGAAAGCAAACACCTGTTTTCAAGTTTGGCATTCACTTCAATTTTCCAATACCACTGTAGGTGGGGGGAAAAGTCTAGAGTGCAAAGGATATGTGATAGGAAGGTAGTGAAGAACTTGTGAATTTGGAGAGAGAGCAGCAAGAGAGTAGAGATGATGTAGGATATTCTGCTAAAATAAAGAAAAGAAAGAAAAAGGAAGAGACTGGAGTAATGACACTGAAGGAGGATGAGAGAGAGAAGAATAAAATTTAGGCATTGCCAGAGGCAAGGGAAGAATGCTTTACAAGAGAAGTTCACTGCCACTGCCGGGAGACTACAGCACAAAGAGAAAAATGCACTAGTTTGCAACATCACAAACAGCCAGAAATCAAACCACAGCAACACAAACACAGTACAAGAAACTAGAAACAAAAAAAGAAATAATGTAAAACAAACAAAAAATAAAATAAAATAAAAACACTAATGGCAACAACAATAATAAAAAAAAAAAAAAAAGGAAGAGTTGGGAAGTTGGGAGGGTTATGAGCTATTGCCACTGGGTCCAAATATTCAGGGCGGGTATATGTTCATATCTGACATCTAGGTGGAGGCACTTCCAGGGTGAGGTTGCTGGAGGGACCATGTTTTGCTGTTCTCAGCTGGAAGTCAGATTCCTAGAAGGTCTCCCAATATTCTTCTCCTATGGAGGGGGTGCAGTCTTTCACCGCCTCTGATTCCTATGCATACAACCTTTTGGCCTTCCTGGGTTGAAATCCTGGGCCCTTTTGTGTCTGCCTGCCCGAACTCTTGCCCTACTTCAGCTAGGGCCCCAGGATCCACTGGCAGTCTTGTGGATCCTGGAGCAGCTGAAGGATCTCTTTCTGATCCCAGGGGAGTAGCCAGCCTGAACTGAGCTCTCCTGGATCAGCTGTTGCCCCAAACTTGAGTGACCTGAGGGCCATACTTTCCCCAAAGGAATATCTCCTAAGGCAGTTTCAGCCCCAGCATGCGGAGGAGGGAGGGCACACTGAGAGGAAGACACCAGCACCTAAGGTTCTACCCCTGGGAAAGTCTCAACTGCAAACTCAAGGGGCCTGGAATTCAAGACCCACTCAAATGCACGGGTCCTTTGGGACTGCTTCTGTTCTTGGGTCTCGGGGCCTGAAAGCAGAGGAAATCACTCATCCCAGGGTGCCACTTCTGTTCCTAGGTCACAGAGGCTGAAAGTGATCTTTGCCCCACCTGTAAGGACCATACAGATCTGTGCTCCAGAGTCACAGAGCCTGAAAGCAGGCCACATCCAGCCTGTGTAGGTCCTGGGGATCCACCAGTGTTGCAAAGTCAGGTCTTGAAGGTGAACTCAGCCCAGGGTGCACAGGTGGGGAGTGGGTCGAGGAGAGCCTCTGTTCCAGAGTCGCAAGACTTGTAGGGAGGCTCTGCAAGGCACATGCAGCCCCATGCAGCCCCAGGGGTAGTCAGTCAGAATACTGGGGTCCTGGAGCAGTCAACTGCCTGATGCCCTTGGGACAGCCTCCGGTCTGAGCTCACGGCCCTTGGAGCAGCTGCCTGGATCAACTGCCTACTCAAGATGGCCATCATCCCAGCTCTCGGTGGCCAGATTGGAGGGAGTCTAAGTTAAGTGCACTAATTCAGTCCCTGTGTTCCGCCATGGAGCAGGAGCCCTTCTGATATCAGATCTCTGTGCCAATTTGTCCTTCCTCTATTTCTGTGAAGTTCCCTCCCTCTGTGCCAATCCAGCAGCCCAACCACTGGGTGATGGTCCTTGCAGGCAGAGCTGCTAGGTCCCTATTTGGTTTTTCTTCTTTGCTTAGTGTATCCAAGCATCTGCATCTCTAAATTTTCTTGTTTGTCTACTAAGGAGTTTAGGCAAAAGTTTTGCTGTTCACTCACCTCACAGAAAGGCACTTCTCCCACCATTGGTGACCTGCTTCATTGAGAGATTCTACATGGAGCCCTCCTGCTGGTCCCAATCTTCCAACTCCAAAATTTGAGAATTCTTTTACCAGTTCATATAATTGAAAAATCATCTGGAGACACTGCCTTAGATGAGGATCTAAAATCCTAAAACTCTCATGGAAAGTCAAAGCAGTAAAATTTTTATTTAGAAGGTCAGAAAATGGGGCTAGAGCAATGTCTCAGCGGTTACAGCACTTCCCTAGCATGTACGAGGACACAGGTTCAAACCCCAGCACCATATTCATAACAGTGTTAGAGCAATGAAAGCCACATGAAAAACTAAATAAAAGTGATTTTTCTCTTTCTCTGTGTCCTTCTCTCTTTAAAAAAAAAAGGTCAGAAAAACAAAAATAAATATAAAAATACAGAATTCATTATGAAGACAAAAATAGAAATTGTGTGTGTGTGTGTGTGTGTGTGTGTGTGTGTGTATGTGTGTGTGATTCTGGATTATTAATTCCACCTGATATTCTGTAAAAAACAGTAGAAGCAACTTGACTACAGATTCATAATGTGAAACTTCCTGTTCCTGGTAAGCCTTCAGCCTTAATTCCTGCTAGAAGTTAATATTGAACATGACCTTGGTTGGGCCTTCCAATTCTTCTCATGGTTAGATAAAAGAGATTATTTATTTAAACCAGCTTCACTAGTCTCATTTTTAATTTTTAATCTGAGGATTCAGGGTATCCAGAGAGACCCTGTGGAAGGAGAGAGAAGAGGTTTCCTTTCCCTTTTCAGTTCAAGTAGTTTTATGACCTTTTATCTGGACAGCAAAAAAAAAAAAAGCTTAGGAAATCTCTGTTGCCCTGTATAGCTATTTTAAAATTCTACTTTACAGTTCATTAAGTAGTAAAAACCAATTAATAGCCCTTTGATAAATGACTCTTCAGTGAGTTTGGATGTGACAATGTGACTTTGATAACTCATTTGCAGGCAAACTATGGGTGGAATTTGAAGTGCTGCACACTCAGGATGCAAATCATGATTTGGTGGCTGCATTTAGGTAGACAGGTTGCTTGTCCATCGTAAGTCCTTATGGTATATTACCATTTAGGGTATTTCAGATTCATTTATATATACTTTATTTTCTTAAAGAGAATCAAGAGTTTTTCCTCCTTATCTTACATTATACAAAAATTAATTTAGGTAGAATTTAAGATTTTTTTCCCAAACTACAATACATCTTCTTTAATCTGCAGTGTTATATTTTGGAGTCTTCCAAATATTTCCATTTAAATGCATTTGTGCTGAATTCTTGCCTTCGGTTGCTGTAATTTACATCTGTAAGAAAGGCACAGTTCATCATTGTAGAAGTAGATATTTATTGATGAAATATAGATGATTTTCATTTAAAAATTCCAAATTTCATTTCCTCATTTATTAGGAATATCTCATCTTCTTTATAATTTGTTTGTTCATATGTGTAACATGGGTTTTGATTCTCTGGTTTCTCTTTTTAAACATGGAAAACAGAGGTGGCTACTTAATTCTTTCTTGCCCCTCATTCCCTTACTGTGTCTGGGGTCCATTCTGCTCACAAGCATTACAGACATAGTTGGCTTCAGGGAACAAATGCATTCCCTTTTCTCAGAATTGGGACCAAAGAACCAATGTCTCTGGCGAAATGATGTCTTTGTCTGAGTCTTACTTTTTAATGTTTACCTGGTTTATTTTTCTATTAAGTCTGATGAAGCTGCAGGGCATCTTTTTCCAAGGACACTTTCATAAAGGTAAACAAAGGTGGCTGGAGGGCACCGAAAGATATCAGAGAGAATCACACATCTGAGCTCCAGCTCCCCTGGCATTCTAGAGGCAAACTCCAAGAATGGGTCAATTTTATCAGTGTTGAAGTGAATGAAGAAATTTTAGAACACTTCCAGAACCTGACCCCAAATCTATTTTCAATCTTTGTTTATGGCAAGAAGTGTTTAAGAAATAGGCAAGACAAAGTGGTGAAGCAACCAGCTGTAAATAGTAGCACCTCTGTTTGCTCAGACAGTGTGTTCTGTCAAGGACTACGAATATGTGCAAAGAACTTTGTCTCATTTCACTCAAATTTGCAAGTACAGATGAGAAAAGAAAAGAAAAAAATACCCGCGAGACCACAGCACATCATGCTGATATTAGTGTTCTGCTTCATTTTGGTTTTGTTCTGGTCACAGGATGGAAAATTTCCACTTCGCCTTGATTCTCTCATTTTGCAGGGCTACAACACATACTCTGCTGACATCCATTTATGTACAAAGCATCTGCCATGTGCCAAAAAACTTGGTTTGGGTCATCATAAACACAAGTGGAGCCAAGATGAGGTCACTGGTAGTGTGGACGTGCCTTCATGCATAGCATTTGCTATGCCAGTATGTTGAGTCCATTTCTTGAGCAATGACACCCAGTACGTTACTGGTTGTGGTTCAGCTCAAAGCCCCAGAGGAGCTAAATCACATTCCTGCCTGTAGCCCAGGAGAAGTGAAAGGCAAGAGAAGTGAGAACTACAAATTGCAATCTCCTGTGGTGAGTGCCACATACATGGTGACACGGAAATAAAGTGAGGATTTGGGGTTATTAATTGATCCTGGTTTGCCTGGAGATTTTCTCATTTCAAAATTGAAAATCCTGTGTCTTAGGAACTCTTTCACTCCAGGGAAAATTCAGGCAGCTCTTTGCCTTAGCGAGGTTCACCATGGCAGTAATGGGAAGAAGGGAAAGAATAATGTGAGAAGAAATTTTCAAGAGGAAAATGAGGGTTTAGGTTGCAAAAGGCTGAGACAGGAAAAGGCAAATGTGATAGGCTAAATAGTGACCCCAAAGATATCCAGGTCACAATCATTTTTTTTGCAGATGTGATTAAAGATCTTCAGAGTATCCTAAATTATCTGAACAGGCTCTAAATATAATCACAAGTGTGCTTATAAAGGGAGAGAAGGAAATTTGATGATAGAAGAGAGATGTGACAACGAATTTTTTCCCCCTCATGGCTGGTGACCAAACTTAGGGTCTTGCGCGTGCTAGGCAAGCGCTCTGCCACTGAGCTAAATCCCCAACCCTGAGATGTGACAATGGAAGCAAGTGGTCAGAGTAGTGCACCAGGAAGGTGCTGCTGGCCCTCCATGTCATGTGTGTCTAGAAGCTAGAAGAGGCAAGGTAGTGCTTTGCTCCCTGGGGAAGAAGGAACCCGCCCTGCAGATACCCTGACATTACACCAGTGAAGTTGAATTCCTGTTTCTGGTCTGCAGAGTGCAAAACAAATAACTAATATAAAAAGTAAATTAATACTGTTTTAACTCAGTGAGCTTGTAGTGATCATTTATAGCAGCAATAGGAAACTAATAGACTAAGGAATGCAGAGACAGACATTGTAGGGAAGGGAATAACAGACTGTAAGAGAGCCAGGGATGTTCTCGATACTTAAGTCTGGCTACGGCAGTGGGAATGGGGGCATGGTAGGAGAGGAAGCTCCAGGGATAGGCAGGAGTTGGGGTGGATTATAAATGAGCCTATGACTCATATTAAAGACAACCAGGAGGCACTCTGTGATTTAACACATGGCTATAATGCAATCATATTTGCATTTTAGGAAAGTCTTTTCGATAGAATGAAAGTGGGTTTTTAAGAGAAGGAAGATGCAGAGAAGCAGGAGAATCTTTCTAGAATAATTGTATTTTCTAAGCATGAAAAGATGAATCTTGATTGTCAATGGGAATAGAAAGTAAGGGCAGTTTCTGGAGATTCTTGGGAGGTGGATTTTATGGAACTTGGTGGGTGGCCACCCAGTGAGGCCAAGAAGAGGTTGGAATATTTATTTGGGTGTGTGGAGGAGGGGCATGTCACTGTGGAGATGGAATACAAGAGATGTAGTATGCGCAGGCTGTGGGTGTAAATGATGCATTTGCTCTTTGAGGAGCCAGTGATTGATACACTAAACATTGTGAGTTCAATCAAGAATTGCAATTATTAAAAAAAAAGGTTTGAAAAAAGAAAATTCTCATTTGGAGCCTGGAGGAGCTGTGCAGGAAGCACAAACGGAGCCAAGATGAAGTCACTGGTAGTGTGGACGTGCCTTCACACACAGCATTTTCTGTGACAGTGTGTTGAGTCCATTTCTTGAGCATTGATACCCAATGCATTACTGGTTGTGGTTCAGCTCAAAGCCCCAGAGGAACTGCGTCACTTTTTTTCTGCATCGTTGAGGGCAGAACCCTCCAGTCTGTCATCTTAGCCCTATTCATGCTGCTCTGATACTCAGAATTCTTCCATGACTTTGGAGGGATCCAGGACACGCTACCACAGTATATCATGTTTGCATATTGATTCTTTTGAGCTAAACACACTTGAGAAGCAGCAGATGCAGGAAAGGTTCTCTGCCTTTCCCCATTCTACCTAAAACCAGGTCACAAAATTTCCCATGAGAAGTGTGCTCTACCTGTAGCAGGAAGAGAACATTCCGATCGGTGGAGCTGGAGTCAATGCTGAAATGGAACTCTACAAACAAACACACTAAATAACCTTTACCTTCAATTAATTTACCCCTATGTTTCCTTGTAACTTTCCCACAGTTTCTGTCCTTGGAGGATTAAACTTTTTCTCCTGTGCCATATCATTTCTCCACGAATTATGCTCTTTTGTTTAAAAGGTATAAAATTCACATTTTATAGATGTATCAAAAGATCACAAGGTACTCAATAAATATGCACAATTATTGTAGCAATTTTTAAAAGTATATAAACTCTCAGTCCTTAACAATTTTAGGTTTTCATTTTTCCTGTAATGGTTCCCATGTACATGTAAAAAATGTCCAATAGAACATATATGCTTTTCTGCTATTAATCTGTCTTTTGTCAGTTTAATTCTCAGACACAGCCAGCAAATTTGAGAGGTGGAGGAAAAATTTTCCTCTCCTACAGTTTCTTCTTGTGACCATTCCCATCACATTCCACCCTACCTTTCAGCCAGGTCTCTACTGTCTTTACTCTGTGTATCTGTAGATATCAATTATTAAAATAAATTAACATCAATTGCAATTAAAAAGAATAAGATTTAGAAGTATATATTTATTTGATCTTTGAACATATTATAATATTTAAAATAAAAATCCACTAATTGTATACATTGACTTACATTTATGTATTTGTGAGCCTGCCTGAGTGGGCATGTGGTAATGCTAAATGCCAGTTGTGTATCAATTCATTTCTTATTTGATAGCTTTGAAGATACTTTTGTGAACTACTTTTGTATATGCAAGTGTATGCTGGTGTGTTTTTTAATTGTTTCAACTCATAGTAAGCTCTTGTTTTTGTTTCAGAGAAAGTATTTTCTTGTGTCCATCTTTCATTCATTTTGTGTAGTTCGAGATTCTGATGCATAATTACTTATACAAATTTAAATACAGCTGTAATTTCACTCTGATTCTTGAACTAACCATTCTTGAAACAGGAGTTCGCTGTTTCCGTTGTTTCTTTTGTCATCTTGACGATTATCTGTGAATGAAATGCTTTCAAAATAAGTGATTCTTCGTTGAATTCAAAATTTTAATGCTACCCATCTTAAGACATGAAAAATTGGCTTTCACTTTCAAAATCTAAGTTATAGTATTACACTACAAAAACTACTACTTCCATACTTAAAAACAGCATGAAATACTTTTAAAAAGCTGTTTCAATTACCATTATCTCATTTTTGACTCTTGGTGATACAGTACACTTCTATTTTAAATTTCTACTTATTCGTTCCTTTCCCTCCACTGGAATTGGTCTGTGCCCTCTCTGTTCTCTGAAAGTATCTATGTTACTGATTTTTAATACTCACCTTATTTCTACTTTTAGGGAGATAAACTTCTTAAAGCAAGATCATATCGTAGGTAAAATCATGTGTCCCCACACTGCGTAGCTTGGTAGACACCAAACACAGAGTTGCACTTAATCAATATTTGTGGAGCGCAGCTCTTTACTATTTTATTTCCTTATAGTAGAGCTGACCTCACATTTCCCAAGACCTCATTGTACCTTTCTCATATCTAAGTGTTGAAGTCACTTTGGTATAAAACTGTAAGACAAACCTTTGGTCACAATAAGAATAAAAATCTAGTTCAGTGACATACCAGGTGGATGAATTTTCCATTATTGTCTGGCAACTTTCAAGTAATGGAAATTTCTACACATTCAAAAAACTGACCCAATGATTTTTCAATTTTTCCAGGATGCTTCCTCGTGAAATGATGGAGAAAAACTACAGTTCCAGAGAGATAATCCACAGCTTCTCCGAATTTATAGAGTGAGTTTATTTTTAATATTTTGGTATAAATATATAATTTTACATAATAATAGTATTTATTATGACATATTTGTACATGCACAAAATTTTATCAATTTCATTCCCTAGTAATTCCCCTTTTTTTCCCTCTGATTCTCCTCCTCTTTTCTACTGGTCTCCTTCAATTTTTTAAATTGATACATTATAACACATAATAGTGAGAGTCACGGTGATGTATTCATACGTGCACATGGCACAATTTGGTCGATTTTGTTCCCCATTACCTACCCTTTTCCTCTCCTCCCCCTCTCCCTAAATCTCCTTCCTCTACTCTACAGTTATGGTCTGATTTTAAAACTTGCTGTTAAAAAAAATGTGATTTACAAAGATCAGGGTGCAGTGCTTTAGAAGCAGTTATTTTATACAATTGTCAATAAAGAATGTGTCTTTCTGCTTTGAGGCTGCCAAAGGTTGCATTGTTGGTTGAAGTCCTAACAGGACTGCAGAATGTGACATTTATTTGTTTATCTATTTATTTGTTTAAAAGAGGGACAGTGAGAGAGAGAGAGATAGAGAGAAAGAAGAAGCAATTTTTATTGAGTTTTTCACATGACTTTGTTCCTCCAACACTTCATTGTGTACATGGGTGCTGGGGTTTGAACCCGCGTACTCGCACATGCCAGGCAAGTGCAGTAACCTCCAAGCCACCGCTCTAGCCCCAGACTTGACCTTTAGAAGTAGGGTTTTTAACCCAAGTTAATCAATTTAAAAGTGTATCATTGGGGTGAGCCCTAATCTGACTAGTGTCCTTACAAAAAGGGAACTTTATACACGTAGAAGGACACGTGGAGAGGAAAGATGGTCACACAAAGTTGGAGGATTTGAATGATGTGTCCCTCAGCCAGTGAGCACCAGATATTCCTAGTAAGTTGCCAGATTGTAGGAAGAGGAAAAGAAAGATCTTTCCCCTATGAGTTTCAGAGGAAGCATGACCCCCAAAATACCTTGATTTTGGAATTCCAGCTTCCATTTATCAGAAAAAAATTCCGTTGTTCTGTTGTCATCAGTTTATGGTAGTCCTAGCAAAATAAATATTTTACAGTAGTATTATATGTTAAGAATTCCAACTTTAAAGAAAGTTGGCAAAATTTAAATATTTATGTTTAGAACAAGAAAAGGATCAATTTTCTCATTAAATGAATAAAGATTCAAAAATAGTGAATTTTTTTTCTTCTTTTTTTTTTTTTTTTTTTTGACAAATAGAACAAGCGATCATGCTAATGGTGCCTGTCATTGCCAAACTACAACTACAAATCTTTTTAGAGGTGATTGCAGACATCAGATACCACTTCAGGTAAGAAACAGTATATATTTTTTAATTAGGTTTAGAGACTGAAGTCTTACTATTCACTTAAATTACTTAGGATCACTTATGTGAAAAATATGTTTTGCTGTACTTCTACTTCATTGCATGCTTCAAACTTGCAACTGGTCATTTAATTTGCTTTCCCTACAATATAGAAGTTGCCACAAGGTCACAAACCACGTCTGACTTGTTCCTAGCTGTATCCCAATGTAAATGGATGTGCTAGGCAAGGGAAGAAGGGTCACAGCAAGGGGCAGGTGGGAGAGAGGGGAGAGAGTATAATTTAGTTCTGTTCTTTATTTCAAATATCCTTGTTGTTCCACTACAATATATGGGAAACAATTCAATCTAACTCTTTTATAAAACTGTTGAGTCATATTAAAGTTTTACTTTTTTGAAATTAAAGCAATTTTGTTTTCTCAGAGTGGAATCTTGAGTTTGTGATGTGATCTTTCCAGAATGTTAGTCATAATATTACTATTTTTATTTTTTAAACATTGTGTCCTCATCTCTATTCTCTCTTGGCCAACTATCTTGTAAATGTCACAAGGGAGATATTATGGGAAAATAATTGCAAGCAAATTCCTTGCGGGTCAGTAAGCTCTTTGCAGTATTAAAGAAACATGCTGTGGCAAAATATTTCAATTTGGGAATCAGAATACCTGTTTGCATTCTGCTACTAATATGTGTTGGCACTGAATAAATCTCTTGCACATTTTTTAAAAATTTCCTTATGCAATAAAAACTTACCAGTAAATACTTTGCACTGATTATCATCTATAAATGTAATGGTTATTTAAGAATGAAAATCTGCGCCTCATTGTAAAATTCTGTATTCTTGTGTTTCTGTGTTTCTTGTCATTGAAAAAACAAAGCAGGTGTTGTCCCCTGGAGACTGTGACTTTAAGATTAAAATGTTCTACATATTTTAAGACTCTATTTATATAAAATGTCCAGAAAAGGTAAAACCATACAGACAAAAATCAGATTTGTTGTTGCCAGGGACTGGAGGCAGTGTGAAGGGGACATGCAGAATTTGTTAATAATTATGAGTTTCTTTGGGGACATTATGAAATTCTTCTAAAATTATTTAGTGGTGATTATTGTGTAACTCTTAGTATACTAAAAACTAATGCATTTTTCAATTTTAGGGTATTTATGTAATTAATTATATCCCAATAAGAATCTGTTAAAAAGCCTCCACTCGGGGCTGGAGCAGTGGCTCAGCAGTTACTGCACTTCTCTGGCATACATGAAAACATGAGGTTGAACCCCAGCACCACTTACAACTAAGTGCCCCAGCAAAATTGATTCTCCCTCCCTCCATCCCTCCCTCCCACTGTCCCTCTCTCTCTTAAAAAAAAAAAAAAAACACCTCCACTCCTCAAAATAGACTTTTAAAATTAATACTTTTCTCCTTAGAATCAGTCCTCAAGAGAAGCTTACTTATGTTATCAGTTCTTAAAACAGAGTTGAACCCATTCTTTTTCAATTGCATTCAAAGGGTTTTTCTCATCTTTTGACCATATTCTTTGATGGCAAGTTAACATACCTTGGGGATAGATTTGATATTGGAAAAATGGCTAAAAGTCATTGAAATCAAATATCACTAATGAGGCGTAACTATAAAATGGCATTTTTTGCACTAATAAAATAATTGCGTTACTTTCAAATCTATTGCAGTAATAGATGGAGTAGGGTCAGTATTTTTTTTGATAAAAGGCAAAATCACCCATGATTGCCCTTTGGGGGAAAAGAGACATTTACTTGCCTTATATATTTTAATGCATTAGTGAAAAAAAATCTTATTATTTATCATTTTACTTTTTGTTCATGATATATGATGTGACAACCCAGGAACATAATTGGAAAAAGGTGCTGCAGTGAATAATAGTCAAGGTGCCTTTCCTTCACCTCCAGGCCTACCAACTAAATTCCCTCTCGTTTTCCTGTGAGCAGATGTAGTTTTGTTGAGCATGATGAGAGTCTTAGAAAAGCAGGAAATATGTGTGTTTCTCCTCCACTGAAGCTGAAATGAGCTCACCAAAGAATAGAAGGAGGGGTTTTGTGCCATCAGTATTGCAGTGGGTAGCCCGGGTCCTGCCCTGGGGCACCCTCGGCAGCCAGGGGGCAGTTGTGCCTGCTAAGGACAGCAGTCTGGTCTTCAGACTGGGAAGTGAATGGAGGGCTCTTTTCCATGACAGACCAGTCGCAATCTGATGTGTATTCTCATCCAGTGACGAAGTGTCAGCCGGTAGCTCATAGGCTATAGGTACAACATCGCCCCTGCATCTAGTTATGTAACCTGATTGAAATGCCACATGCAGTTCAGTCAGGGTGATGCTCTGTTCAAGGGACACTATTTCTTATCCAAATATGCTTTGAAAGGTTTCACCACTTATTTTGAAATGTATTAAAGTAAAATTTATGATCCTTCTGGAACATTTCTTGGATGCCTATTCTTTTCTACCTTATACCTTAACTCTAGATTTGCATTTGCCAACTGCAGTTTCCCTTCTCTTGCTAGGTCCTTCCTGTCCTCCTGCCTCTTGGATTCTATAGTATTCGTTCTGTTCTCCAATTCTGCATCCCCAAGAACTAGACAACATTTTTGCAGAGATACTGACTTCAGAGGAAGTGGACAGACATTAGCCTGACAAAATAGGAGTTCCGGAATATTTTGGTGGGGTGGAGGATAATCTGAACGCTCGCTTATGAATAATTGTTATTGTGTTTACTTTGTAATTCTAATATCCCCCCACACTGGTCCTAGTGTCTGTGCTGCTTGCCTCTAGTACCTAATATATTTGTTCCATGTTCTGTAGTCTCCTAGCACTTTCATAGTGACTGTTATCTATTTGTCCTTTTCTCTGTCCTCTCTGTATCACTGCATTATCTTCTTGCCTCATCATTCAGTATATCTCCTTAGATTCAAGGCATGTGCCCTCTGCCCCATCCTACATCTCCTGAATGCAGGGAGAAGCAATAAAACCAAAAGACAAGGGCAAAAGCAAGTCAGGGACAAAATAAGGACAGATAGATCAACTTAGCAGGAGAGCCAGTATGCAAGGGTCCAAAACTCCAATAGTTTCCCAAAATGTAGTATTTTGGCTAGGAACTAGCCAGCCAAATCTAGTTTTTTGTTCTAGTGAAAAACAAACAAACAAAAATCAGAGAAACAAAAGTGCTTCAGCAGTAAAAATTCTCAGGAACCTGAACAAGTGAGTGCTCATCTCTTCAACCCTGCCTTTCACTACTTCTTTGATACAATTCATTTCTTGTTCTGTGCTTTCACATCTGAAGCAAATGTCTTTGACCTCCTTTTTGCGCCCACAAATACACTATAATTCAGAATTCTCCCAAGTCTGTACTCTCCCAAGACTCTCTGTGACTGATCCAGCTCACATTAATATTTATGTTCTCTAAACGCCTATGGAAGATTTTGTTTTTTGCATCATTTAGAACTTGCTTGCCTTGTAATTATGTCACAGATGTGACTTTTGTTTCAGAAACCAGCTGCTATATTTTGGATTTGGTTTGCATGTATACCCCAAGGGTTTTCTCCCTAGGATGCTTAGTCCCCAAGGTAATGGGATTGAAGTGGAAGGAACTTAAAAAGAGAATTAGATGATGGAGTCACTACCTCAGATAGGGTTAACATAGGCCTCAAAGGACCAGGTGAGTTTCTGAGAGAGCAGGTTCCTTTGAAAGAGCCAGCCCAGCCCCTCCACGGTCTCTTGCTTCCTCTCTCACTGTGTGAACATTTCCGTGTGTGCTGCTCCCCACTCTTGCATGCAACCCCCACAGGATGCCATCTGCCATGTTGTGGTACACAAAGAGAAGGCCCTCCACATTATTTGGATTTCCCAGACACGAGAAATATGAGACAAATAAATCTCTTTCTTTATAGATTGCCCAGAGTCAGGTATCTTGTTATAGAAATGCAAAATAGACTAAGATTGCAACCATAGATTAAATCTTTCTGAAGACTGGGTTATTATACATCTTTTGTACTCACTACTCATTTAAATGTAGTCAACACATAATGCATCTTCAGTTAATACTAACCAAGTATGATCAACAGTAAATACTCCATGAGTGAAGGGTAAGAGACTTTTCTTTGGTAATAAAGAGTTATTAAAGACCACAAACTAGAGATAATTGTTCATGATCTAGGCTGAGAAAGTGAAGTATTTTGTGGCATTTGTGCAATGTAGGCCAAGAAAACATTAATTACAGCTATTATTTAGAAACACTTTTCTATATAAGCTTCATGCTGAAGAAATTGTTTTAACAAAGTATTCACTAGTCTGCTTTCAACAAGGAAACAAATTGATATCTGCAGAGAACCACAAAAGTTTTTATAGCATACTATTTGAAACCTTGAGCAAGCTGTGAGGAAAATAAGATAACAGTTCCACATTCAACAACTCGCTCTCTTGACATGACCTATGCACACAGAGTAAATGTGGGAAGACAATGTCAGGCAGAATTGAAAAAGTGAAAAACACAGAAAGCGGTTTTGTAACTTTCTGATTTGTCACAATTTTGCTTACCTTAAGTGGTAACTACTACCCAGATTTTATTTCCAACCATAGTAAGTTACCCCCTTTCCTTAAGCAATTAGGATATTATATTTACTCATAAAAATGATTAAATAGTTCAGCTTAATGGATAGTGTGTGATATTAAATACAAAACAGCAAAGGTCTAGAGTACAACCATGAGAACAATAGATCAAAGAGGCAAAATCTTAGCACATATTAACACCAAAATTATACTCATATATAAAGACTATATAGCTTGTGTAAATTAAGTGTTGACGCCATCATGTGAATCATGGGTTTAAACGCATGTGTGTGGCAGAATGGGCAGAATGGTCTGCTTCCCATGCTTGCTTTACATGCTAACGCCCAGGGCTGGAAGGGAGTATCTGAGGCATGGTAATCACTTCTGCTTGGGTAGGTGGAGTTCACAAACCAAATGACAACAAACTCTGGGGAACCAGCACTTACTCCATGGCATCTGCTCAAACCTCCCCTAACCAGGCCCGTCTTCCCGTCTGATGTATAAGCCACCCAGGCACAAATTGAAACCAGATGCCCCGTAGTTTGCTGAGGATATTTATAGTTCAGAGTCTATACTTCCTGGTCACCTCTCTACAGAAGAATATCCTGACGAGGTAGGGAACGTTTTGCAATAATGAGTGTCCCATTCTTGTAGATTTCAACTTCTCTGTTTTGAAAATAAACTACAAATTTTCTTTGCTCAGTGGAAAAAAAATGTGTTTGCAAAAGGAACTTGAGGTATTTTCCACACTACATATGCCCTAATTACGCACTCCCAGATATGATATGTAAATTAAAAACAAAAAGAATGAATATCGGTTTATATACTTAATTTCTTCTTGTGTTAGTTTTTTTGGTGCTGTGACCAAAATAACACACGAGAACAACTTAGAGGAGAAAACCATTAATTTGGGCTGACTCCATTGCTCTGGTCCAAGGTAAAGCAGAAAAACATGAATGTGACAGAGGAAAGCAGCTCAATTCAAGGATGGTGTGTGTGTATGAGAGAGAGACAGAGAGAGAGATGCAAGAAACAAAACACAAAGCCCAAATACATGTCCCCAGTGACACACTTCCTCCAGCTACACCATTCCTGCCTACGGGTACCACCCAGTTAGATCATTCGAATTATTACTCTTTCAATAGGATTGATGCACTGATTGGGTTCAGACTCATAATCTAGTAGTTGCAGCTTTGAACATTCCTGCATTAACACATGGACTTTATTTCATATTCCATGAGGCAACCTCTTATATCCAAACCATAATATCTCCCTTGGTAAACACATGCAGAGTTGAAACACGAAGCAACATTTACAAAAAATTAAAAAAAAAAAGTTAGAGTCTCCATTAGCATCTCCATTGAAGGAACTGTCATTGGGATTTGTATGTGCATACCACAGGTATGAGGATTAAACAAAGAAGTACAATTATTGCTCTTTGGCTTCTTTGAACTTAACACTATTGGGGAAAGAGCAATTCAGAAAAGAAAATTGAAGTCAACAAAAGAAAATACACAGCAGATAATGCCAATATGCATGCAGAAAATCGTAATTCAGGAGAAAAGATTTTCAATTAGCCTGAAATTAAAAATCTAAAACACAGGCCAACTCACAGATTATGGAGCAGGAGCAATGGATAATAAAATTGATTAATTTATACCCTGGATGGGGAGCAGCAAACCCGGGAGAATTGACACCACACACACAGATGCTATGAGCACTAAAATATGTCCAATTCCCTTCTTTTTCTAAGCAATCTTAAGAGCTCCCCTTCTACAAAATATTTTTCTTCTATTTTCTTGGAACATTTTTTGTAGGTGACACTTCGTTCCTCCAATAGACTTCTTTCCTGGCTTTTCCTTTCCTTAAACTCCACCCCGCTCCATGAAGCACTTCCTACCAAACAAAGGAGTGGCAGGAATGAGGTCCTTTCCACCCACCAGCACAGACTGGCTCCACTCACCACCACACAAAATGCAGTCACCAGTTCTCCCAAGTACAGGATAATTGTGGGATTACTTCATGTGGCTTTTCTGGCTTTTCCTGTTTAGTTGTCTTTTCTGCTTTTTCTTTCTGTATTAATGCTTCTAACATGACAATTATGAGCTCTACAATATTGAATACAGCACCCATTAGGCAGATGAATATTCAAGTAATAATTGTGGTTGAATAAATGTAGAACCATAGACATTTGAAAAGGAAGTTTTATTTTAGCATTTGTAAGCCTTAGAAGGGCTTACTGAGGAAGTCTCCAACCCTAAAGTTAAATACTGGTGTTCTTTTTAGAAAATGAGATGGTTCACATTTTTTTTCTGTTCACCAACTCAGACAAGTCAGAATTTCTGAGTGTGTTAATAAAATGATTCATTAAAAGTGAAGAATTTGGTAAATTAAGGAGTGCAAAAGGATGCTGGAACCTAGAAGGATTCCAAAAATCACACATATGACAGCAGGAACACAAACGCAAGGTAGTTACCACTATTTTATTTCACTGAAATCACACTGTTTGACAAATTTCTTACCTGAGCTATTTATTTATTTATTTATTTATTTATTTATTTATTGGCACCAGGGGCACTTAGCCACTGACTCACATCCTCAGTCTGTTTTATTATGTTTTTATTTTGAGAAAAATCTTGCTAAGTTGCTGAGGCTAGCTTTAACTTGTGATCCTCCTGTCTCAGCCTCCCAAGCTGCTGAATTACAGGTGTGCACCACCATGTCCAGCTAATCTGAACTTATTTTTCCATTAGGAAAAGTTTTCATCTGTTGAGAGTTACCGGTGAGAAATTCCCACCAAGCAATTAAAACGTTTGCTCTTTGTGTTGGAATTGCTTAGGCTCTGGATTGGGGTCAGCAGATTCATATCCTATTTTTGCTTTTTACAAGTTATTTGATTATAAGCAACTTACTTGAACTTATTTTTCTGTGAAATGAGAATAAAATCATAAAATGAAGATCTATTGTATTTGCTATACACACTAAGCCTCAGTGATAGTGTTTCTTGATGTATGATAATAGCGGTACCATAAGTAGTTGAGGCTTATGTATCACTGACTATGTAGGATATGGTGCTTTATATGGATTAATTTTTTAATACTTCCAAAGTACCCAGAAGGAGGTTGTAACAAGGAAACTATGGCACATATTGGCGTGCGAAGTGCTGAAGTCATGTGGCAGGCAAGTGGAGGAGCTGAGATTTGAATTCTCACTGAGCCTCTCTGACGTGCAGCTTCTTTAATGCTAATGACAAATGCTATTTATTATATGCTTTTATTGTGCTTGTCATTTTTAAGTGGTTTATGTACAATATTTCATTTATTCGTTATAACAATCCTATAAGGAAGATTATTGCTGCTATTTTTCAGATGAGTAAACTAAGGCTTACAAAAGTCCAATATTGTACCCAAGGTCACATAACTATGAAGCAGCAGGCCCAGTATTCCCTCAAACCCTTAGATTTATCTCAGATACATGCTCTTAACATCCTCCAAACTCAATAGAAAAGTCCAATTAAGATATTTATATTACTTTTCATAATCACTCCATAAAGTCATGTAAGGAAGATGCCTTTATAAGAAATGAGGCAGGGGTTGGGGATTTAACTCAGTGGCAGAGCACTTGCCTAGCAAGTGCAAGGTCCCAAGTTCAGTCCTCAGCCCTAAAAAAAAAAAGCAATTTAAAATAAATGAGGCAAAAATTTTTAAAATTAAAATGTTTTCTCAATTTGTACCTGGTGAGAAAATACTTTCTGGTTAGGGAGGAACTGATATGCTCATAAAGAAAAGCTTAGAGCATGTGTGGAGAACCAAGAGTTACATGTTTTGTCTGGAGACTGTGTGAGGGTAACAAATTTTGATATTGGTGAGCAATAACCCAGGAGAGACGGGAAATGGCCAAATCATGAAGGGCCTTGAAGTTGTCATAGATTTTCAAGGCAGTGAGAAATCCAGCTCTGTAGGGAGATGGGGGCTGAGCCACCTTAGGGGGACTCCTGGCATGGTGCTGTATCAGATTAAAGTAGAGAAGCAAAATCAGGAAAATCAGATGCATAGTTCTTATATATGCCCGCAAGGATGTGCAGGAATGTTTATAGAACTTCAAATATATAACCAGCTTTATTGATAAAATCCAGAGAAATACTTAATACACAGCAATAAAAGAGAACAAGCTGCTGCTATACACAACAGCATGAATGGATCTGACACACTGAGTGAAGCAAGGCAGACACAAGGGGCCACATGCTAGAGTCCAATGACGAGTTCAGGAAAAAGGAAAACAGATGTATGGTGAGAGAATCAGAATAGTGGGTTATGCAGGAACAGATGGCATTTGTAGACCTGGAGGAGCATAAGTTTTCTGGACATTTGAATGTATTGTATTTTTCTATCTTAGTGGGATTACATGGTTCATGTACACACACGCACAGTTACATATGTACCTATATGTATATACAAAAATTCATTTAGTTACACTCTTAAAACTTGTGCACAATTCGGTATACAAATTATATCTCAATAAGAAGATTTTAAAGCAATACTGCATAGTTCAGCCAACTCCATTAATAATTGTAGAAACTACATATACCCTGTTTATAAAGTCACATCAGGGAGATGTCGTTAATAGTTCTCTTATTTTTCTCTGATTAAACAGAAAAGCATATTTCCTCTTCTCCTACTTTAGTTCAAATTTTCTTCCTGGTTGGTTGAGTGATTTCTCTGTGATCAACAGAATCAGGGAGCATGGGTGGTAGGATTCAGCAAGAGATGGTGAAAGAAGTTTTCTGAGGTGACTGATGGGTGGAGGAAATGAATCAACATCCTGGGGGCATGATGGAGTATAGGCTACCTCCCTCAGAAGAGGGTGGCTCTCTTCCTCTAAGATGATTTCAACATTGCTTCCCTGTTTTTATTCTTTTCCACCAATGCCACTGTTTCATATGATTGAAAACAACGCAGGTCACTGTGGTTAATTCTTTTTCACATAAAATTACAAGATACTATTTTTCAGCTCAAGCTAGTTGGTAATTTGTATTCAGTGCATGCAAAAAGTTTATAGTAATTAAAAATTATATGAATGCATGTAAACGTGTAATTGTAAAGTGAGCTGATTTTTTTTTTATAGGTTTACCTACACGGAAATTTATGGTTCTGAAATTAGGACAGATGCTGTACTTATGGTAGGATTACATCCTAACAAACCCATTGATAAATTGAAAATGTATTTAATTCATCTAACCTACTGAACAGTGTAGTTTACCAATACAGTACTCCATAGAGTATTGGTTATTAACCTATCTGATCAAAATTTGAAGTACAGTTTCTAGTGAATATATTTTGCTTTTGTATCATGGTAAATTCTAAAACTGGAACCATCATAAAGTAAGCTAGCATAAGTCAGAGGCCATGTGTACATACGTTTGCAGACAAGCTTGTTCAGACCAAACAGATACATTTGTCAACCCAAAACAAAAAGTGCTAGGGAATTCAGAGACAGATGGGTGTGATTTCAAAAGACAGAGATGAAACCAGACATGGCAGGCCATGCCTATAATCCCAGCAACTCTGGAGGCTGAGACAACACGATCACAAGTTCTAGGCCAGCCTCAGCAATTTAGCAAGACCGTGTCTCCAAACTGACAATGAAAAGGTCTGGAGATGTAGCACAGTGGTAAAGTTCCCCTGGTTTTAATCCCCAGTACCAAAAACATTTAATTAAATTTTAAAAAGCAAAAGACAGAGATGACCAAGAATCTTTGGGGAGAGAGGGGAATGATGGTATGTATCAGTAGCTACTATTTATATGCTGTGCTGTATCACATGCTATCACATCTTCATCTGTAAATTGAGATTAAAATAAAGTAACTTTGGGACTGGAGCGGTGACTCAGCGGTTTCGGTGCTTGCCTGGCGAGCATGAGGACCCGAGTTCAAACCCCAGCACCACGTACACAACTAAGTGTTAGAGCAACTAAGGCCATGTGAAAACTAAAATAAAGTTGATTCTGTCTTTCTCTCTCTCACTGTCCCTCTCTCCTTATTTAAAATAAATAAATAAATAAAGTAACTTTAAGAAAGATTGAGTTTATCTGTGTGAAGTATCTAGAACATTCCTCATAAGTGTTCACCACATGCAAGTACTTAACACTACTACTGCTGCTGTTGCTACTGTTGATTTTTATTTTCATTTATTTTAAGAGATAGCGGCTCACTATCTGGCCTTAAACTCCTGGGCTCAAGTGATCTTTCTGCCTCAGCCATCACAGTAGTTGGGACTACAGTTAAATAGTATTGCAAAAGTTTTAAAACCATTTTTATTATAAAAATAAACACATTGTACAGAAAACTAGCAAAAGCTCTAATAAGAGTTTAGCACACTTATTAAAAATAAGATCAACACATAAAGTCCATAATGTTCCCTGTTTTAACAGTGATAAATTCGAAAATGTTAGAAAAAAATAATTCAAAAGAAGTAACAAAAGACATGAGGTATTAAGAGATAAAGTCAATAAATTCATGCAAATTGCTTATGGACAACATTTTGAAAATATAGGAGAGGCCAGTAAGAATGGCATTCCACTGGCTTAGACAATAAAGACATTGTAGATAGGGGCAACACTATGAGAAAAGACAGCCAGTGGGGTGTATATAAGAGGGAGCAAAGGCAGAGGAAATCATTTTGAGTATGGTCATGGATGGCTTTGAACATCAGATTATAGATTTTGAAATTAACTGAATGCTAGTCACCACAAATGACTACACGCTTGTAAATAAGGAATAAGACTGACCTCAACACACGAAGATAGTTCAGGAAAAGACAGCTTGAACAATCGGTTGATAACTGCCTGGATGCTAGGGACAGGCAAAAATAAATTGATTTTAGAATGGTTTAAAAGGAAAACTGGGCTCTTTAAAAATAATCATGAACAGTCATTCAATATTCTTGACCATGTATTCATATCTGTGAATTACTATATTTTAAGTGTGTTGAATCTGAGTAAGT
Organism: Aplodontia rufa; assembly: GCA_004027875.1. Lineage (NCBI taxonomy): Eukaryota > Metazoa > Chordata > Mammalia > Rodentia > Aplodontiidae > Aplodontia > Aplodontia rufa. The sequence goes on from PVKS010009424.1 coordinate 22,863, forward strand.
TGAGTAGATTACTGTCTGAGTATTACAGTACTAAGTAAATGGTAAACTCTGAGGTTGCAATAAATACACGGTGATGCACTCTATATGAGATTATGAATAGTTCTGTTTAACAAAGTCCTTGACAAAGTTTGGAGGCTTTTGGAGGTCGCAATACACTAGAATAACAATAATTTTTTTGTAATGGGATCCATTGACTAAAATGGGGACAATAATAGGATTATGAGTTTTGAGTACACATTAAATCTTTGACCCAGGGCCTTGCTCAGAGTAACATATCTGATTTGCCATAAGCCTAGCAATGGGCTAGGACATTCACATTCACCATCTTACTAAATCTTCCCTCAAACTTCATGGTAGACCCTCAACTGTTACTGTTGTTCTTCCCGGTCATAATAACCTTTATTATTAATTTCATTGTAACTTAGAAACTGTTATGTGTCTAAGATCAAGAAATTAATAAATAGTACAACTGATAATCAAATGAAACTTTATCTGAGGTCAAAACCCAGAAACTTTTAAAAATACCCCACATCAGAAAATGAGAAGAATTCTAATAAATTACCTAAATTCTTTCCCCCCTTCTCTCTATAGAGCTTCTTATCTGGGCACCAATGAGAGAAAAAGCCACTTGCTAGATGCAAGATCACAATTTTTAAAATGGACTAAATTGAAAATGTGATACAAATTGGAAGAATGTATGTATGAAGATAGACAAGCTTATAATTGGAAGAATTGTAATACTAGTGGTAGCTGAGTGAGTAGGATTATAGGTGGATGCTGAATCCCCTATTTTCCTCTGCGTCTGGTGGATTTAAGATCTATTTTCCTGGTGGGGTGAAGGACCAGTGGTCCTTCTCTGCTGTCTTAGCCAGACCCTGGTGCTTGATGACTTGCAAGGTTCCTTGAATCTCTTTCATGTCATATATGCAATCTTCAATCCAGGTCCTTGGGCCTGCTGGGTTCTATATTCCTCCCTACAAACCTGAGAGCCAGGAAAGGTGAGAAAGCTCTAGTTGGGTACAACACTATATCCCTATTTCTCTTTTTGGATGTTGTGTTTCCCTCTGAGGCTTGATCTCTTTTCAGAGGTTCCCTGGAAAACTAAGCAACTGTTACTACTGCTCTAGGAACTGCCAACCCCTTTCCTGAAACTTTTGTTTGTTTTCTATCTCTGCTTCCTGAACTAAAGTTCAAGAAGTCTGGACTGTGCATCCCTCACCTTGCATACCCTGGTTCCTCTCCTCCAAGTCTTCCTCCTACCTCCTTCCTCCGCCTGTTACCTGTAACTTCACATTTGTCTTCCTGTTTCATCTTCTCTACCCCAGTCTTATTCTCAGCTTTCAAAATGTATAGTGTATTGAGATAAAGGGAGAGAATAAAAAAATAGACTAGTAAAAGAATATACATTTTAAAAAGTTTAAAAATCTACCTATTCAATATTTCAAAGCACATGTGAGACCTAAAGGATAAGAAAAGAAAGGCTCATGATTCTTGCCTACTTGACTGAAACATGGTAGGAAAGATGCACCCAGCGCTTTCTCTCTCTCTCTCTCTCTCTCTCTCTCTCATACACATACACACACACACACACACACACACACACACACATACACACGGATAGTAAAAATAATAGAAACATAAAAAGCTTTGGGAGCATTGGAGAGGGAGAAGTCCACTGTGGTTGAAGGAGGATAAGCACAGGGGATTTCTGGAGAAAAAAAAAAAAGACATGGGGAACAGATGGAATGAGAAGGAAAGGATAAGGCACAAGGCAAAAAAGACATTTGGGGCCTTATGATGAAGTATGGTTGTCTGTGGGGTTCAGTGATTTGTGGTGGGAGGTTGGTCTAGAGGCCTGATCTGACCTCAGGTTCTCTAGTTTCTGTATAGCATTCTTATCAGATGGGAGAAAGCAGGCCAATCGCCACCATCTCAAGCATAGTTTCTTTGCTAATCTTTTATCTCTTTCAAATGACTGTTTACTTGTCCAATTAATAATTCCTGCCCCAAACCTCATAGCTGGATAGTGAGAACCTTCCTCTTCTGACTCATGAAGGAGAAAAAGCATAATTTAGTTGACTTTTATAGAGTTATTTGTGGGACTGTCTGGTTTGACTGTGAATAATGGTTCTTTTCTTTCTTTGTTTCTCAACATCCAGTGTGGTTTGTGATTTAATAGCCAAACAGAACCCTGAAATTAATACTGGTCATATTTTAAGCTTCAATGAGGAAAAAGGAAGAAGGAATTTTAAATTGTTAGTTTTCTGTGGGGGAAGATTACAGCCTCCTTTGAAAATAGTTAAGGCCAGGCAGGATCCTACCATTAGTATGAAAAATAAGCATGAAACCCAAAATGTCTGTATTTCTACTTTACCTTTCCTTTGGACACAATTCAGTTCCTAGATGATAAGACAGGATTTAAGACCCAGTTTTTGACATTCTGTATCCTTAAAGATGTACTCAAAAGGAAATGATGGATTCTGGTGATTACTTTTTTAAAAAAGAATACTATTTGTGTGTGTGTGTGTGAGAGAGAGAGAGAGAGAGAGGGAGAAATGGAGAAATGGAGAGAGGGGTGGGTAGATAACGGGAGATAGATATGTTCCTTTCTGTTTCTTTATAGGGGTGGTGTTTCTTTATAGGGGTGGGTAAAGAGATGAGCATGAAATATAAGACTACTGAAGATTGCTAAACAGGTGCACATGACCAAAGTAAGGTTCATAGCCCCCCCTGTTTTTCCTTTTTCCTTAATGCCTTTGAAGAGAAATTAATTTTTCCCCCAAAAGAAAAGAATTGATCCTCTTGCATTGGTAGAAGCAAGAAGAAAGGAACATTTGACCGTTTGTTTTTAGGATGATTGTTCATTACTTTGTGATGGAGGGGCTGGAGCTAAAATAAACCTGAGCTAACATAAAACTGAGTTACAAGCCCTCTCCTCTTTCCTGTGCTGCAATAAATAGCAAAAAACATTAATAAAAAAAGAAAAGAAAAGAACACTTGGTAGTGAAGGCTCTTTCCCTTTACCCATCTGGCTGTGAAGTCCATCTCCCCTTATCATTCAGGGCAGCTCCTGTAAACCACCTTCCCACTGCTGCCCCCTCCCCTTCTCACCTCTGCTCCTGTAAAATATGCTTCCTGCCTCCTCCACCAAGACCCCATATGAGCTTTCTCTTACATAGACTAGGAATATTTGTAACAAGACAGAACTGTGATAATGTTGGTGAGCCTATAAATATTGTGTAAAGCCATGAGTTAGTACTCAGCGTTGGGAGTAAAACTCCTCTGGGCCTGCTGGGTTAATAAATCCGAGTCCTCCCATTCTCTGAATGCTGCTTAATGCTTCCCATCCAATCTATTTGCCACAACAATTTCTTGTAAAGAGGCTTGTCAGATAACTGAATGGATGATTATAAAGATTCCCTCAGCTGACTCCTTCTTTTTAAAATACTTAATCTGTGGCTAGATTTTTGGATTTATTTTTCATTTTTTAAAAAAATATCTTCTGCCACTTGTACAGTATTTGATTTCAACCCACCAGCCTTACAAAGCTCATTAAGATTATTCTTATCATGCTGCTGATCAAAATAAGGTTCAGAGAGGTTGAATTAAGAACAGAACTTGGATTTGAACTCAGGGCTTCCTAACTTTGAACTGCATGTTTTCACTAGTATCTGTTTTCCTCAAGAGAGCTCTGCATATATAGTGGAGTCACTAGTGACTATTCATTCATGATAAATAATTTGGAACATTTTAATCCAAAGAAAGAAATGATTGAATCCATTCAAGGTAATTTCAAGAATCTTCTGTTTCATACAAAAGTGGTCCAGGGTTCCATCAATTCTGATTATAGGAATATAGTCATTTTACCAAATTATTTTTTCTTGGTATCTCTGTTATGACTGTTAGTCTCCTTTGCCACTTCCCTCAGGGCACCTCTCACCATCTGATAAGTGACTTTCCAGTGCTCTCCTATTCTCTCCTTTCAGATTTTGCTCAAATGTGGACACAAGCCCCTTTTCTATTTCCCCAAAGCATAAATACCACCAGATAGTAGTTTTCAAAAAAAAAAAAAAACCTTTCAAAAAGACTTATAAATTACAATGGGACATTACAAGCAGAAAAGAAAGAAAATCATGAAACTCCTAATTAGACAGCAATAGATTCACACTCAAGATATTTGTACCATCTGTCAGCCCCATGTCTCCACAAAGAACAATCTGTCTCTATGTACCACTTTATTGCTGGTGGAAGGCTATGAACAATTCCAGATGGATGTACCTCTATTCCTGGATTCCACAATCCCCATTCCCAATGCAAATTGGTCATCTACATCCATTGCCCTGATCTTCATTACAAACATTGCTGAGTTGGAGAGCTCACACTGAAGACTGTGTTCTACATAATATGGAGGGCTGGATGGCTTCTCCATTCCTTACCTCTCCCTCCAGCAGAAGATTTTGCATCCACTTTGTGTAATAAAAGGAGCCGTTAAGTTATGTTGGCAATCCAAGCTTTTCCCCAAAGACAGAGATTCCCACCTGCTCAAAGTAAAAGAAAACTTCTGACATACTTACGCATTTTTCCTACGTTGAATATTCAGGTCCAGTTCCAAGAACCTCAATTCGAAAACACAATTAAAAGTCTGTTTTTGTTTGTTATTCCTTTTCACAAAGTTAATAAGTTAACAATAACAGAGAAACATCCAGGTTATTTTCTTTTGCTTTTGCGATTAATTGCTCGGGTATTTTTTTTTTTTTTTTTTTTTTTGTAAAAAGCAAATTATGATGTTCTCACTGGAGCAAAATGAAATCCTCAGTACAGGTTTGTTTTGCATTTCCCTAATTGCTAAAGATTTTGGATATTTCTTCATATATTTGTTGAATGCTTTTATTTCATCTTTTAAGGAGTGTCTGTTTAATTCATTTGCCCATTTGTTCATTTGTCTTGTTTTATGTAATATATTTTGAATTCTTCATATAGTCTAGATTTTTATTTTCTGTCTAAAGAATACCTAGCAAAGATTTTCTCTGACTCTGTAGGCTCTCTCGCTTCTCATTATTTCCTTTGGGGTGCAGACGTTTCTTAATTTGATGTTTATTGATTTATTCATTTTTTGATTCTTGGTACTAATTCCTGAGCTTTCAGAGTCCTGAGAAAGTTGTCGCATTGGCCTGTGTGTTGGAGTATTGACCCTATGTTTTCATCTAGGATTTACACAGATTCTGGCATGATTCCTGAGTCTTTGTTCCAGATTTGGTTGACTTCTGTTCAGGGTGAGAGATAAGGATCTAGTCTCATTCTTCACATATGAATAATCAGTTTTTCTTTATTTGTACAAAGTAACTATTGACTTTATTTTTTATTTTTGTTTTAAAAAAGAGAGATGGAAAGAGTGGTAGAATGAGACAAGAAAGGGAGAATCAACTTTATTTAGTTTTTCACATGGCCTTTGTTTCTCCAACACTTAATTGTGTATGTGGTGCTGGGGTTTAAACCTAGGTCCTTGTGCATGTCAGTCAAGTGCTCTAACGGCAGAGCCACTGCTCCAGCTGCTATTTTATTTTTTAACTTTTTATTGGTACAGTATAGTTGTGTATAATGAAGGGATTTGTTGTTGCACATTCATATACCAGCATTGATTTTTTGACTTAAAATTGCTTTGGCTATTCTAGGTCTTCTATTTGTCCAAATTTTAGTAATGTTTTTTCAAGTTCTATGAAGAATATCATTGGTATTTCGATAGGAATTGCATTGAATCTGTATATTGCTTTTTGTATTATAGCTATTTTAACAATATTAATTCTGACTATCCATGAACATAGGAGCTCTTTCCATCTTCTGAGGTCTTCTTCAATTTTTTTCTTCAGAGTTCTTTAGTTTTCATTGTAGAGGTCTTTTTGCTCTTTGGTTAGATTTATGCCTAGGTATTTTTTTTTTAACTTATTGTGAATGGAATTATTTACCTTATACTCTCTCAGCAGATTCATTACTGATGTATAGGAAAGAATATTTACTTTTATACATTAATTTTGTAACCTGCTACTTTGTTGAATTTGTTAATTAGCTCTAGCAGTCTTTTGATGGAACTGTTTGGATCTTCTAAGTATAGGTTCAAATCATCTGCAAGCAATGATAATTTGACTTCTTTTCCTGTTCTTATCCCTTATATATTTCCTTTTATTGTCTAATTTCTCTGACTAGAATTTCTAGTACTATATTAAGTAGGAATGAAGAGTGAAGATCTTTGTCTTGTCCCAGATTATAAAGGAAATGCTTTCAGTTTTCCCCATCCACCATGATGTTGATTTTGAGTTTGTCATATATAGCCTTTATGATCTTGAGGTCGATACCGTCTATCCCTAATTTAAGTGTTTTTATCATAAACAGGTGCTGAATTTTGTCAAAAGCCTTCTCTGTGTCCATTGAGATGACTGAGTGATTTTTGTCCTTAATTCTGTTTATGTGGTGAATTACATTTCTTGGTTTGTGTATGTAAACCATTCTTGCATACGGGGATAAAATCAACTTGGTCATGATGTAAAGTCTTCTTAGAATATTGTTGAACACAATTTGCTAATATTTTATTAAGTATTTTTGCATCAAATATTTTTGGATATTGGTCTGTTGTTTTCCTTCCTTGAATAGGTTCTTATCTGGCTTGGACATCAGTTGGTACTAGCTTTTTTTTTTTTATCTTGTTTCTATCTCATTACTAGTTACTCATTTGTTTACATTTTCTAAGTCCTCATGACTCCACTTTTGCAGGTAATATGTATCTGTAAATGTACTGATTTCTTCAATGTTTTCCAATTTACTGTGGTATAAGTTTTCAAAACAGTGACTAATGATCCTCTGTATGTCTGTGTTATCTGTGGTGATTTCTCCTTCTACATCTCTAATTTTATTAATTTGTGTCTTCACTGTTTTTCTTTTATTTAGTGCGCTAAGGGCCTATCAATCTTGCTCTTGCTTATCTTTTCAAAGAGCCACCTCTTCATTTCATTGATCCTTTGTATCTATTTTATTCTCAATTTCATTGATTTCAGGCCTGGTCTTAATTATATCCTTTGTTCTACTGATTTTGGAATTGGTTTGTTCTTCTTTTCCAGAGGTCTTAAGAGTTATCATTACATTATTTTGAATCTTTCAGATTTTCTTGTGCAGGCACTCAAAGCTACAAACTTCTCTAAACTGCCTTCATACTGTAGCAGAAGTTCTGGTATGTTGTATCTCTATTCTCATTTGATTCTAAAGTTTTTAATTACTCCAATGATTTTTCTGTAACCTATTCATCATTCAAAAGTTCAAATGTGTCTGCTCAATCTCCATGTGTTTATGTATTATCTGTAAGTTTTTTGTGTGTAGATTTCTAATTTCATTCAATTATGATAAGATATATAAGGAATTAAATCAGAATTTTTGGTATTTGCTAACAGTTACTTTGTTCTATTTTGTAGAAGGTTGCATTAGCAACTGAGAATAAAGTATAGTTAGCTGATTTGGGAGGAAATATTATACAGACATCTTCTAAATTCATTTAATTTATAAAATGTTTTTAGGTCTAAAGAGTCTTTACTGAGTTGATGTCTGGGTAACCTATCTATTGCTGATAGAAGTATGTTGAAATTACCCATTGTTTTACTGGAGTCTATCTGGGTCTTTAATTCTAGTAAAGTCTGTTTTATACAATTAGGTTCAAAATATTTGGGGCATAAATATTTACTAGTCTTATATCTTCTTGCTGGATCATTCATTTCTTCAGTATGAATTGACCTTCTTGGCCTCTTCTGATTAATTTTTGCTTGAAGCCTACTTTGTTGAATATTGCACTAACTATTCTTGTTTGTTTTCAGGTTCTGTTTGCATTTTATATAAATTCCCATCCTTTTGCTTTCAGCCAGCATCCATCTTTGCTTCTAAGATGATTCTCTTGCAAGCAACATATAGTTGGGTCTTGTTTTTTGATCCATCATTCCAGTCTATTTTTTAAAATTTTTATTTATTTATTTTTTTAGAGAGAGGGACAGTGAGACAGAGAGCGAGAGAGAAAATCAATTTTATTTAGTTTTTCATATGACTTTCATTGCTCCAAGACTTTATTGTGTATGTGGTGCTGGGGTTTTAACTCATGTCCTTGCACATGCCAAAGCAAGTGGTATAACTGCTGAGCCATCGCTGCAGCCCCTTCCAGTCTATTTTAATTGGAGAGTTGAGATCATTTACATTCAGTGTTATTATTTCCTGCAAATTTAAGTTATTTATAATGTTTAATTTGAAACATTCTCATTTTCCGATTCTCATTTTCTTTGCTAGTCTTCAAATGAGATCTGTCCATTTGTGAGCTCTGGGGTTTGTTATTTTATTTCTTCTTTAGGAAGATGTCCTTAAGAATATCCTGTACTGCTGGCCTACTAGTCATGAATTTTTTTAGTTTCTGATTATCTTGGATGATTTTTATTTGTTCTTAATTCTGAAGTATAGCAATCTTGGATGACAGTTATTTTCTTTCATTGCTTGGAACACATCATTATAAGCTCTTCTGGATTTTAGAGTTTGTGTTGGGTTATAAGTAATTCTGGTTAACTTGCTTCTAAATGTGATATGATTTTTTTTCTTCAGGCTTTTAAAATTCTAAATTTGTTCAGTATATTAGGCATTTTAACATAATATATCATGGAGAGGTTATTTTTTATTTTGTCTATTTGGGGTTCTGAATGCCTAAAATATGCAGATTTCTGCCTCATTCTGAAGTTTAGGAAATTTTCTGCTATTGTTCCCATTTTCCTGCATCTCACAACCCTCCTCAATTCCTGTGATTCTTAAATCACGTCTCTTAATTTTGTCCCAGAGATCTTATATATTTAGGTCATGGTTACCTGTTTTCTCTCTTTCAATACTGTCTGCATGTTCAGGCTCAATCAGTTTGACTTCTACTCCTGAGATTCTGTCTTCACCATTGTCTAATATATTAGAGACCTTTGATTTAACATTTATTTGATTTGTTATGGCTTTTATTTCCAAGATTTCTTTTGGTTCTTTTTCAATCTCTATCTCATAAGAGTTCTACTCATAGGGCTGGAGAGTCACCTGAGTGTAATTATGATTGCCTATTCAGTATCTGAAGCTCTTCATTTGGTCATGTGAGCTACTGGAAAAGGGAAAACAAGTTGCAGTGTTCTCTGTGTCTCTGACTTGAATCCTCTTGGGTGCAATCTTCTCTGGCCTGTTTCAATCACATTCTGCTAGTTAGATGCTAGGCTACAGGCAATATGGAATACTGGGGCAATATGCAAATATTTGTTATGGTATTTCCCATTCTTCTGCAATAGCAAGCTGCAGCGTGGCCTCCTCAAGACAGTTCCCTGCCTCAGCTCTTCACTTGCCAGTAGAGAAACACAGAGGACTTTTCAAATACCAATTTGCTGTACATCCTCTGGATTAGCTAAATTGAGGATCCTCTTCTGTTTTGCAGGTTTTTCCATACCAATGATCCATTGTTCCTTTGTCTGTTTGTGTTATCCATGCCCTCTGCAGTGAACTACCATTGCTGCTGCTGCTGCAGTGACTGACTTGTCTCCCATGTACCCTTTCTTGTCTTTAGTTCAATGCACACAAGTTTCTGAATCTATAAGAGACTGACTATCCAATATTAAATTTCAATGGATACCCTCTTACACCTGCTCACTGAGAAGCAGTACTCCTGCTGCTTGAATCCTGAACTACAAAACAACTGGAAATGTACCTTCCTCTAATCTGCCATCTTGAACATTCTGTCAGGGAGTACTTTGGAAATTTTAAAACTCTACCACATATACAGCACCAGAATTTTTTCGTTGAAATGTTTTACAAGAGATTGCCATTAGTTTTGTCTTTGGGACATGTTAAACCCAAGTTTACTTAGTTGATGTTATGGTTTAGATATTATGTGTCCCCCAAAAGCTCATATGTGAGAAAATGCAAGAGGATTTTGATGTGAAATGATTAGATTATGAAAATGTTAAAGCAATTAGTGAATTAGTCCCCTAAACAGGATTAACAGAGTGGTCCCTGAAGGCAAGTAGAGTGTGGCTGGAGGATCTATGACTTTGGAGTTTACATTTTGTATTTGTTGAGTAGAACTAATTTACCTTCTCTCCCTCCCCGACCCCTTGTACTGTGCTGTCCTAAGGCCTTTACTCTACCACTCTCTACCATACTCTTCTGCCATGATCTTCTGCCTCACCTGGAATCCTGAGGAATGGAGCCAGCTGTCTAGGGACTGAGAACTCTGAAACTGTGAGCCCCAACTAAACTTTTCCTCCTCTAAAATTGTTATTGTATGGTCTTTTGGTCATAGCAGCAAAAGAGCTGACTAAAGTAGTTAGTTAGAACCCTAAATCCTTAAAACAAACATTTAAGTGGCTTTCAAGTGTTTAAGCTCATGTAAGTTGACAGGCCACAGATTCTTTTTAAATTTGTATTTTAGAAATTTGATAGTATTATAGCTAGACTTCCTGAATTTAAACCAGTTACTTAATTTGTGACCTTAAATAAGTTATTAAATCTTTCTGTACTTCAATTTTATTTGTTAATATACTATAAGTGAATACCTACCTGCCTGATATAATTGCTCCCAAGGATAAAATGGAATAATTGGTGTAAGCTTTAACTCAATGTTTGACATGAAACATGCACTCAATCAATATTAACTCTGATTATTAGTAATACTGCAATGAGACAAAGGAGGTTCAGACATTGGAGATGTCAGGAAAACAGATTTAATAAATGCTGTAACATTTAGACCAGGGCATAATACTGCTTTCCTGAACAACATGGAGGAGAAAACTCAGCAATTTATACCTTCAGGAGGTTGTAACTGATTGCATACTGAGAGTACAAACACAAGGAGCACATTTATCTGCAAGACAGCCTCAATATCAATAGCTCCCCAGGAAAGGGTGAGAAAAAAGGGTCTCCACACAGGTGCTCACTCTGTCAGAGCTCAGGCAGGAAATTCAAAGAGATTCTTTACCCCATAACTGGGTGAAACCTAAAAGGCAGAGTGGAGTATATCAGAAGAAGTAGGGGATGGAGGTTTTTTATTATATTCAGAGAGTTCCCCCTCCTAATATATTTTCAGGGGATCTTCTACCACACTCCCCGCTTTAATGCTTTATTATTTAAGTTTATCTTTCAACTATGAAGCATTGTCCTCTTGATTTAATATTTTATGCTATATCATAATTTTAGCTACAATTTTTCTTTCCATAGTTCCTCTATAATGGAACTAATTGTCTTTATTCAAAGAGTGGAGCAAGCATGGTTGCATAAAACAAATTAATAGCATAAATCTTATCACACAAATTAAACTTAAATATACTGTTATAAATGAAATCAAACATGTGGTTGGGTGTGGGTGAGCAAGGCAGAAAATTTCCTTTGGCCGAAGGGTGAAAGAAAAATGTGCTCCAGAGCAAGTAAATCAGGGGTTTTAAATCCAACCTGCCGTGATGCTGCCCTTCGCTCTGATTGGAGGAGCTCACATGCACAAGCTATGCGGTTTGCTAAAGTAAGGTGGAGGCAGGCACAAAGAGGAAGTAGGCGGCAACTGGGAGAGAACAGGGTCGCAGGAAAGAGGTAGAGTGTGTCAACAAAGGTCACCAGAAAGAGGTGTATGGATACCAGAAAGGGGTCCCTGGAAAGAGGTGGGTATACACAGAGAAGGGAGTTGCTATCTTGAAGGGGTTGGAGGATCTAAAAATAGAAGTAGTCTATCCTTTATCATAATCTTCAATTTTGACAGAAAAGAAAGACATAAATCTTACAGTTTACCCTTTATATAATGCATATATACTCTTTTCTTCAAACTCTGATACCAATTTTTGACATTTTTTTTCACTACATTGGATGCAGGAGGATTTATTTGGCTGAAAGTTGCTTAGTGATAGCAGTCAATCGCTGAATAATATCCTCTCTATATATCTAATCAGGGTTACAGCCCCAAATACAATAATTAATAAGAAGTTAATAAGTATAATTATTTCTTTCCACATTATTTTATCAGTAATGCTGAACTCCTTGGTAATTTCCCTTACATCATTAATAACTTTTTGATGATTATCCTCAATGTAATCCATTACTATGGACCACCAAAGGGAAATTGACTCAAAATTTGCTATTTTTTGAGTTTTGATTGCTGACTTATTGGAATCTAATGATCCATGGGAAGAGAGATTCTCTTCTTTTCCAGAGCACTGTGACTGATTTGATCTAGGAAATGTCAGGGTGGAAGGGATAGCCAATTGAACCAAAGTACAGGTTCCACTCCAATTGGCATGTAAGGCTTCAAGCAATGGCCCCCCTCACAACCACCAGATACTGGCTTGGGCTATAGCAAGCGCTGTTTGATTCAATACCTCCGCAAATGATCAGCCTTCCTGACACCCAGATATGTTTCCCAAGAAAGGCAATTTCTCCCCCTACCTAGAAAGGCATGAGGTGTAATTGGTTCTGAGGGAAGGAGGTTGGATGATCTTTGGGGGCTCTTGTTTTGACCCTCTGCTTTGGAAACAGCAGTGATAGGGTTTTACAAGAGTTATTTCCCTAGGCCATCTTTTCCTGAAAGAGGGATATCAGGCACCTCATGCCCATTGGATCTGAGGTCCAGTCAAGAGGGAATGGGACCACTTGAGCAATCTGCCCTCCTGTTGCACAAGTGTAAAAGTTGCTTTTATTTGATGTGCTAACAGAATATTTAATCCTTTTCACCAGGACATTTGCCTCATTACATCCAATTTCTACTTTAAGGACTTTTTGTAAATCTTTTGCCTTCAAGAGAATTTTGGTAACATAATTTTAGGTTCACAGAGATTAACTTCTCCAGAGTATGTTGGACAATGATATTCATTTGTCCCAGACAAGTGCTCTTGGTTATATGAATTTTTACAGGGGAGCACCTGGTAAACATTAGATTTAGCAATCAGAGGAAAGACGGTCTGAGCTACATCAATAATCAACTTACAAGATATAATTCCCAATATCATCATAAGCATTATTAAAGTTGTTTTAGAGTCAGTTTGGTGGGGTCTGGGTGCTGGACTGAGATTCACTGTCTTTCACAATTAGAAGTTGAGACCTGTGTGTGTAGTGAGTCCAACCTCATTCAGCTGTTCAGACAGCTCTCTCAGTGGTGAGCAGGACTCAATAAGGCCCCTCCCAAGCAGGATCCGGCTTATTTTCCTTTCAGACCTGGATCAGGATATGATCGTCCAGCTAAAGTAGGTGTGCAGGGCATTCCAGAGGTGGTCTCTCTGCCAGGAGGCCCTGTAATCTCAAAGAGGATAAGGTAGAAGAGAGTCTTAATATGTAATTTTTAAGAAATTGATCCTTTGTTTCAATAGTGGGTAACTCCATCATTTTCCCTAAATATGGTAACCCATATAGCAATTCATATGGGGATAAACCTATGTCTTTTCAGGGAGCTGTTCTAATTTGTAGAAGAGCAATGGGGGGCACTTAATTCAGGGGAGCTTTGTTTCCAACATCACTTTAGTACTTTACCTCTTTAAAGTTTGGTTCATTCTCCCCATCTTACCTGAGGAAGGGAGGTGCCAGGGAGTGTGATATCCCCATTTTATGTCTAAGATTTTCATAAGTTCTTTAATAATATTTGCAGTAAAATGACTTCCATTATCTGAGTCTCTATTTTCTATTAAGCCAAATCTAGGGATTTCCAATAAAACCTTAACTACATTGCTAGCAATAGCACTGGGCAAGGGAATAGCTTCTACCCAATTAGTTAGATGATCTACTATTACTAGCAAATATTTTAAATGTCTTATTTGAGGCATCTCAGTGTAATCAGTCTGGATGCTTTGGAAGGGTCTTAATCCAGGATATTTCCCTTTCCAAGGCTGTTTTCTTAAGGCTTGTTTATTAATGCTTCTACAGGTGATAGAACCTTCATTTACTTGTTTGGCTACTGTATAAATTCCCATGCATCCATATATTCTTAGTATAGCATAGCACAGGGCCTGTGGGCCCCAATGGCTTCCCTTATATAAATGGGTCATCATTTTCTCCTTATGGGTTTCACAAGAATTTCCCTACTATCAGGTAGAAGCCATTTTCCCTCAGGAGTCTTGGAAGCTCCAAATTTTATTAATTATTTTTCTTCCTTTGGGCCAAATATTGGAGAAACTGAGAGAGGGGATAAAACAGGGATGAAATGGAAAATAGAAATTTCTGATTGTAGGTCAGTCCCTTTAGCAGCTCATCTGCTAGCTTATTGTCTTAGGCCTCTATGTTGTGGCCTCATTGGTACCCTGACACATGTACAATAGCTATTTCTTCAGGTAACAATAAACTTTCTAGAATTTGAGTAATTAATTATTTGTGTACTAAATCCATTCCTCTACTATTAATTAGTCCATGTTCAGTACAAATTTTTCCAAAAGTGTGGAAAACTCCAAAGGTATATTTAGATTCTGTATCAATTATTCTCTCTTTTCCCTTTAGAAACTTTAGAGCTTGGTTAAGAGCAAGTAATTCACATGTCTGAGCAGACCACCCATTGGATAGCCTTCCTGATCCTATAATTTTTTTTTTAAAGACAGAGGGACAGTGAAAGAGACAGAGAAAGAGAGAAACAACTTTATTTAGTTTTTCACATGGCCTTAGTTGCTCCAACACTTAGTTGTGTACTTGGTGCTGGAGTTTGAACCCGGATCCTTGTGCTTGCCAGGCAAGCACCGAAACTGCTAAGCCACCACTCCAGCCCCTGATCCTATTATTTTTTATTGTATCCCATCTATTACAGAATATCCATTATGCCTTTTCCCTTGAATAACCCAGGAAGATCCATATATAAAGATCTTAAGGCCTGTTGAGAAGGGGATTTCTCTAAGGTCTGGCCTGACCTTGGTCTAGCGTTCTAATTAAGTCTATGCAGTAATATTCAGTAGAGTTAGAGGATTTTCCCCCCATAGTCCTGGGTTAAAACTCCCAGAGCTGTTCCCTTATCTACATTAATAAACAAATAGAATGGTTTTTCAAGTGAGGGAAAAGTTAACACAGGAGCCATGACAAGGGCTTGTTTAAGAGTATCTAGTGATTGAAGTTCCTCAGTCTACCAAAGACTGAGTCAGGCTCTCCATCCAAAATTTAAGATACAGTTTTTCAGTCTTAAGGGCATAAGAGTATATCCATAATCTACAGTTCCCCACCAGTCCTAAGATTCTTCTAAGTTCCCTCTTTCTCACACTTATGGCATTTACTCCTTTTTTTCTCCCTTCTGTGGTTCCTTGGCTTGTGGTCCCCTGGAGTATCTTGGTTGAAACCCTCTTTGTCCCCTATATCTAAGGCTAAAGTTTTGGTGAGTTACTGATTTCATGGTGGAAAACAAACATTTGGTATATTGTCCCTGTTTCTGTTTATCCCCGCTTATATATTTTCTTTTCAGTTTCTGTCAATAATTTCTCCAGAAGTTCATCTGTCCAACCTTCTAGTTTTTATAATTTTCTGTTTATATCAGGCTATTAGTTACAAAGTGTACTTTTAGCATTTCTTGCCCCAAGGCATCATTAGTATTTAATCCAGAATACTTCCTCATTTGTTCCTCTAATATACGCAAAAATTCTGTTGGCCCTTCATCTCTCCCTTGGCTTACTTTAAAAGCTTTGTCTAAATTTTGGGACTAAGGGTCTGCCTCTTTTATTCCTTTTATAATTAAGTCTCTGAGGTCTCTCATATGTCTCTGTGTACCTCGTTGTTATTATTCCAGTGTGGTTCTTCAACTGGATATTTTACCTCACCCGGTGGCGGGGCCCAGATTAGTTCGGTGTTCATGTTCTCAGGCCCTCATTGCAGATTGCCTAATCATTGCCCTTCTTCAGAGAAAAAAAAATACTTAAAAATAGACATGAGTTTAGACTACATTTAGAGTTGAAGACTGATAAATTGTTCTAATTTTTCTAATCGGGGTACGGAAGTGTATGCAATTGGAGAAGGGACAGAAGCCGCTGCAGTAAACTTTTCATTCTCACACTTCCCTGGAATATTCCTGGGGGCAGGAGATGAGTTTTGCACCTCAATTGACTTAGAAATGGATGTGGGGGAAGGCAATTTAGGGGATCTTATCCACCTAAGTTTTCTTCTTCTGTTTCATTGTTTTTGCTGATCTTAAGAGGGAAGAGTACTTTAGGTCTTTCTCTCCAAACAAAGGACATATTCTATTTCTTTCTGATTGTTAGGGTCTTTATTAATTACATATTCTATTAATAATTGGCTTATCCAAACCTGACTTGCCCCAAACCTTGGCAAGTATATTGACAGATTTAGCATAGGCTCTTGAGTCCAAAATAAAGCAATATTCTATCATCTTTGATTTTTCCTTCATTTTTCTCTTAGTATTATTCTCCCGATATTTTAGCATGTAGCCCAAAGGGTTATATAAGGGGATTTCTGTGCCTTTTCCCCCTGCTGGCATCCTGCCTCTATATAGCAGAGTTTTTATGTTCTATTGCATTTTCACCCAGGGTATGATTTTGGGTTTCTGTTACAACCCCTTAGATCCCCGAGTCACCACTCCCATTTCTGCCATACCCTCCTGGGTTGCCAGTGCTGTAAATTTGGAGTTGGTATGTTTGCCCCATGTCTCAGACACATCTCAAACCCACTTATATCATGCCCAATGAGATGTTTCAACTACCAAGGCAGTATATATTCTTTTCCTCCCTCAAGTTTAAGAAAAAGATCTTCCTATCATTGGTTCATGCATGAAATTTTGTTTTCCATGGTTCTGGCTTTTGTAAACATCCCCCCCACTTCTACCCATGTAGCTCATCCACTTTTGACCTTGGGTTCCATTGGCCTTGGGAGTCATAATCATTCTCCACCCTTGAGGTCATTTCAATGAGACAGTGGGATGTGTCTCCCCGTGGGAGGGGAGCCCCATGACCCCAAGGTGACTTGCAGAGCCCTAAGCCGGGTGCAAAACTGTTAAAAATGAAATCAAACATGTGGTCAGATGTGGGTGAGCAAACAGAAAATTTACTTTGACTGAAGGGCAAAGGAAAAATGCTCCTAGGAGCAAGGAAATTAGGGGTTTTAACTCCAACCTGATGTGATGCTGCTTCGCTCTGATTGGAAGAGCTCATGTGCACAAGCTATGTGTTTTGCTAAAGTAGGTGGAGGCAGGTACAAAGAGGAAGTAGGTGGCGACTGGGAGAGAGTGGGGGTTGCCAGAAAGAGATAGAGTGTGTCAGCAAAGGTCACCAGAAAGAGATGGGTGAGTACCAGAAAGGGGTCCTCAGAAAGAGGTGGGTGTACACAGGTGAAGGAGTTGCTATCTTGAAGGGTAAGGGAGATCTAAAAATGGAGGTAGTCTACCCTGTATCACAATCTTCAATTTTGACAGAAAAGAAAGACATAAATCTTACAACACCTAAAGAAGAAAACTAGCCTCCAAACAGTGAGTCTGGATTCCAACCCTTGAAACTCTTCCAGATTTGGACTGGCTAATTTTCTATTATTGTTGTCTATGTTCTTAACCATTTGCTCTACCACAGTTTGTAATTGGATAATATAGTTTAGCATGTACATAGGAGTTCTGTAACCCTACATACCAGCCTGTGCCCAGGTAGCAGGACCATAGGTAACTACTGTTCTCTAAGG